>REGO01000590.1:284534-312792 GCA_010120015.1 Rhombomys opimus | reverse complement strand
CCTGGGCTCACATCTGCGTTCTCTTAGGGTCTGCATGATATCCGTCCAGGACCTTCTGGCTTTCATAGTCTCTGTTGAAAAGTCAGGTGTGATTCTAATGGGTTTGCCATTATATGTTACTTGGCCTTTTTCTCTTGCAGCTTTTAGTATTTTTTCTTTGTTCTGTATACTTACAGTTTTGATTATTATGTGGCGGAAGGATTTTCTTTTCTGGTCTAATTTTTTGGCTGTTCTATAGGCCTCTTGTATTCTTAATGGCCTCTCTTTCAAGTTGGGGAAATTTTCTTCAATGATTTTGTTGAAAATATTTTCTGGGCTTGGTGCAGGGAATCTTCTTTTCCCTCTATTCCTATTATTCTTAGGTTTTGTCTTTTTATGTTGTCTTGAATTTCTTGGACTGTCTGTGTCAGGAATTTTTTAGATTTAACATTTTCTTTGACAGATACATCTATTTCTTCCATTGTATCTTTCACACCTGAGATTCTTTCTTCCGTTTCTTGTACCCTTTTGGTTATGCTAACCTCTGTAGTTCCTACTTTCTTCCCTAAGTTCTTTCTCTCCACAATTTCTTCCATTTGTGTTTTTTTTTTAATTTTTCCAATTCCATCTTCAAGTCTTGAGCTATTTTGTTGGTTTCCTTCACCTGTCTGACTGTATTTTCATGTTTTTCCATTAGTTCCTTCAGCTGTTTGTTTGAACAACCCACTGTTTCTTTCATTTCATTCAGTGCTTTAAGCATTTCCTCTCTAAAGGCCACAGACTGTTTGGCTGCAGCTTCCTCTATTTCTTTTCGTATTTTATTCGTTTCTTCTGTTATGTTCTTCATGAGCATAGATGTTAGGTCATCTCCTTGAATTTCAATTATGCTGGGGTGTCTAGGGCTATTTGCCCCTGGATAACTGGGTTCTGGAGATGCCATAATGCTCTAGCTTTTGTTGTTTGAACTTTTACACTGTACTCTACCCATTGGACTATCTTGGTTGTTTGAAGTTAGTTTCTGGTTGTTCCTGGACTCTTGTAGTGGAGAGAATCCCTTTGGCAGGAAGATGGTTTTTCCTGAAGGAAGCCTTCTCAGCTTTTTGGGTATAGTCACTGGATGGCCGGTGTTTTTCAGGAGTTGCTACAGCTCACCTCAGGCATAGAGACCTGGGTGGTAACTGTCGTCCTGATTAGTCAAGAGGGCTTTCCTGTCACCGGGAGAAGTCCTGGAGACAGCTGCCCTCTTTCTGGGTTTCTTGCTGTAAATTTAGTGATCAGCTGCTGTAACCTGTGTGTCCCATGGTTTGGTCGGTTTTGTTAGGGATAACTGGTTGCCCCTTGGAGCAGTATCTGGGGGTTTATTTCAGGGTTCCCGGTCTTTTGTAGGTCTGAGGTTGGGGCTCTATGCCCCAGAACCCAAGAAGTAATCTATGGAGGTGGTTCTGCTCTCCTGGTAACAGCAGGCTACCTGGGGCACAGCAGTTCCCTGGATTGGGAACTGTGGGACCTTTTCCGGGGATATACTGGGTTGCCTAAGTCCGTCCCCTTTGCTTCGTTCCTTGTTCCTTGTGAGGGTTTCTCCAGACAGTGACTCTAAGACTCTGGTGTCTTGGGGCACACAGTTCTGTCTGTAAGGAGTAGTTGGTACAAAGCAGGCCTCTGGGCTGGCGGAGCATGTGCCCACCTGCTAGTCTGCAGGAGCTGGGTTCCCAATAATTCTGTGTTCCCTGCTTAGGCTGTGATCTATGATGGCTGGGAGTACTCGCCTGTTTGCGATCTGTGGTCTGCTAGACTTTCCCCAGGCAAAGCCCAGGTGACCCCAGCAGCACGGTTTCTTCCTTCCCTGTGGGGTCCTCTCTGGACAGGTTCCCAGTCTCTTTTGCACTGGGGCGCGCAGCTCGTCTGTACTGGTGAGCTGGGCGTGCAGCTCTCCGCGCTGCCATCAGTTGTGATGGCAGTGGGTACCCACGGTCTGCGAGACCTTCCAGGGAAAGACTGGGTGACCTGTGATCAGACTTGCAACTTTGCTTCCCAGTGGGGTTTTCTTGCGATTGGGACTCCCAGTCTCAGGCACCCTTGTGCCCACCGATCAGCCTGGGAAAGTATTTGGGACAGGCAGGCTTGCGGCTCCAGCCCAGAGACCCAAAGTCCGCCTTACCTGGGATTTCTTCCGGGTTCTGGCTGGGCAGCCAAGAGTGGACCTGACCGATTCCCATGCTGTGGGAGCCTCCCCTCACCTGGGAAACACGATCGCTGTAGTTTTAGGGCCCAGAGTTCAGTCTCCTGGTCGCTGCAGGAAGAGTGCTGTTCTGTTTTTCAGACAAAGTGCTCTCCTGGCGCCACCATCTTGGCTCATTTCTTAAGTTTTTTATATTAATTCTGAATGTTAGCCCTCTGTTGAATGTAGGGTTGGTGAAGATCTTTTCCCAGTCTCTAGGCTCTCATTTTGTTAGGTTGATTAAAATAAAAATCAGAAAATAATATGTCAGTCCTCATGAATATAGATTTTATTGTGAGCTCTAGGTGTGCGAAAATGTGGGAGAGAATATGAATGAGAGTGAATAGAAGTGTTAGAACTATTGTGTAATTTAGTAAAGTTGATATAATCAATATACATAAGTTAACAGTATGAAAATGTTTAAATACATTTACAGAAGAAAATGAAGTTTTATATAAATCATTCATTGTCATACCATCAGAAACACTCCTTTGTCAGTTCAGTAAAAGGTAAATCAACTATACTGATAGCTACTGTATGACATTTAAAGAAATCGTTTAAAAAAGAGAGACCAAAGCCAAGGGATAATGTGGTCACAGATTAGATGACTCCACGCCCTAAGAATATGCATTTTTGTCTGAGAAAATTTGGAAAATTTTTGTGACAGTTGACAAAGGGTTTGTTAATATATCTGCACAATGTAAAGGGTAAAGAATAGAATAAGCATAACTGTATGAAAGAAGAGCTAGAGTGCTTGAAAATTTCTGCTTACAAAGAACAGCATTTACTGTAGATCCTTAGCAAAAGTTGGGTGTGTTCATTTCACAGCTAGATAATATAAAACACAATTGTCCTGTACAACACAACCAACTGAATTATGAATCTAATTGGGAACATAACATTTTTCAAAAGGGGGTGTAGGGTGGTCATTGTTAGACAAGAATATCCTAGAGCAGAAGATGAAGTGTGCTAGAAGAAATAAATGAGCTATATTAATGTTAAGAAATTGTTTACTAAAGGGTACTTTTAAGACAATGAAAGGAAGCTCCCCTTTGCTAAGTCTTTACTTGCTTTCTGTATATTAAACAAAATACCTGGATCTGCAGGTATAAAGAACTCCACCAGACATTAACAGTAAGGCACATAACCAAATATTAAAAGAAGACAAAACACTGGGCACTGTCACCTAATATCCAGATTTCATTAAACATGAAAATGCTTCGACTTTTGTGATCTGTAATGCATTGTAAAATTAAATTGTTACAGGACATTATCAGGCCTCAGCAGGATACACAGAGATACAAATCTAATGGCAAGTGTTGAAGAGGGTGTTTAGCATTGCAGTTTCTCCAGCTTATGCATTTTGTTCTCCTCTGTGAGTACAGCTTCCTTACATCTATCTGTGAAAGAGACCCTATGCTGATGTTCACTGCACTGTTTCCAAGAAAGTGTTCTCCCTTAGCAAATGTCTTGGCAACTATCATGGAGTGACACAGAAGGCTCTTGTCTGTTGATAGTAATTTCTATATTTTTCTAATTTGCAGGAGGGTGTTCACTCACTTTATGATGGTTCATAGATGTGGCCTCGTGAATTGTATACTTTCTGAATATATTATTTAATAAAAGTTCTGGCTATATGAATGGCAAAAATTGAGATGTACTTATTAAGGAGTATACAAAAATGGTGACTTTTCAGCATTTAGACTAAAGAAACATTTCACACTTAAAGGGTGGCTGGCATAAGCTTGGCATATCTCGCCTTTTACAAGATTGTGTTAATTCAGGATTTTCTTGTATCTTGTGAAAATTGCAACAACTTTGTGAGTACTAGATAGTTGTATGTCTTTCTCTACTTCAGATGACCCAACAGATAACCCTTTAGTTAAGGCTCCTGTATGTATATTGTTACAACTTTTGGATTCTGGAACTAAATAATTAACTAAAGGAAATTTGCAAATTTTATGTAATCTTCCATAGATTATGTTGTTGCCTAATTTTGATCTCTACGTTTTTAAAAGGTCTTGAGTACTACCAGAACATGTTTACATTTGTATCTGTTGCTATGGTAATGTGTCACACGACCTAATTATGGTGTTAGTATCATTGTAATTTAGAAGTAATTCTGAATATAAACATTTTTTAGATATTGAGTAGCTTCTATAACATGGAAATCTTCGGAAAATTTCTGTATTTGTTTCACTGAGAGAAATTCCTATGCCACAAGAATGATTGATGACACTTAAATGTACAGGTGACATTGATTAGTTTTGCTATGATTACAAATGAAGATTTGTTTCTTTGTGATGTAATTCCCAGATTACCTTGCAGCACCGTGTTTGTTAGGTGAATCTCCTGGTTTTTTGACTACTGTCACGGAACAGTTTCTATTCTTATCTGAAGCTAATACCTCTTGTTCATGTGCTAGATTGTTTTCCCTTTCTCTTAGACAACAGCAGTACTCCAACTGTTCTCTCTTCTTTGAATGTCATTGTAAAATCCTCCCTTTTGTAAATAATTCTGTTTAGCAGTGCAGCTGTCCACAGTAGAATATGTTCCATTCTGAAATTCTGTGGTGGAATGTTGATTCATCCATTGTGTTCAGGTCTTGTGTACATAGCTAGGCTAGATGATTTCGTGGGCACAGTACCCTATCATATTCAGAGAGAGCTTTAACTATGCTCCTTATGCTGCTGTAGCTCTTTTCTTCTTCATGACTGCTCTACAGTGATGTTCCCTGGGCCTTGGAGGAAGCGATGTACATGCCCCAGGTAATACCTTCCCTCCCTCAAGCTGAGGCTTGTCAATTTGATCTCTGTTTGGTCTGCACATGGCTGTGACGTCTGTGGGTCACTGTGACTTCATTTTCCAAAGTACTGTATTTGCCTGCTGTTACTATGACACTTTCCAACGCGCCAGACCTTTGGTTCCAATTTCTGTAATGACTAGTAAGTATTTCTGACTCAACTTTCCTGTTCTTCTTAGGCTTTGTTTTGTACCTAGTGTTTCTGGGTAATTTAATTTCTTCTCATGTTATGGTAATGATATGCTGACACATGGTAGCTTTTTGTTGTACTATCATTATATAACATATGTAGTACTTTTTTATTTATTCTGCATACAATGATCTGCCTGCATGTGTGCCTAAATGCCAGAAGAGAGCACCAGATCTCATTATAGATGGTTGGGAGCCACCATGTGGTTGCTGGGAATTGAACTCGGGACCTCTAGAAGAGCAGCCAGTGATCTTAACCTTAAGAGTCATCTCTCCAGCCCCTAGAAATGATTTTTTAAGACATTTGATCTTATGGGTATGTTTGAGTGCCTGCTTATGTATATATGTACCATGTATGTGCCTGGTCCTGCCCATGGAGGCCTGAAGAGAACATCAGATCCCCATTGATGTACAGTGAGAGGTGTTTTCTGAACTACTAGGTACATGTTAGGAACTGAACCCAGGTACTCTGCAAGAGCAGCAATTAATCTTAGCCACAAAGCCATTACTTTAGCTCCAGGTGTGAGTATTTTAAAGGCATTTTATGGTTACCTCTTTAAACTGAATTCTAAGTCTTTCTACCTTCTTTTATACTCTTGGATGCATCAGCCTCATTCTGAATATCTGAGTAGGTAGTCAGATTACCCTATTGCCCAAGTCAGAAACCCATAACCTAGCCTTGTAGGCCATTCATGGTATTCCTGGACACATGGAGATGGAGATGAGTTGGAAGCCAGATTGGACCGTATAGTTATTTCCATGACAAACAGAGCATACATTCGCTGTGAGACCCTGCCTCAAACATAAAGAAGAAACCGGATACCTGGTTCTTAGGTTTAGTTTTGAGTCTATTTCCTGTCAGATCACTCAATCACTAAGTCCTCTCTCAGTTCTTACCTTTCTAATTTCTCCAACAAATTTCTCCAAACTGTTCTCCGTGCTGTAAGTAATGTATCCTTCTGAAGTCAACACTTGTTATGTCTATCCATCAGCCATAAAGGAAATAGTATTAACAAAGTAATCAGTACAAGAAGGCAAAGAGTAGGTGGATACATTAGGGCAGTTTCAGGTGCAGCTTTTGTCCATGTGAAGGCCATGCCCCAAAACTAAAGAAGTCTAATGTTACTGGCTATATTAAAGCAATAGAGACCACCTATTTTACTATACATATGTTTTTTCACTACATATATGTCTTTCTGGGAATTTCAAATACATTGTGCCTGAAACAGTATGTCTTTTAGCACAAAATTTCAACACACCAGACTCTCTATATTCGCTGAAACAAATATGTGAATTAAATATAGACTATTTTTCCCATAATTCCATAGTAAACTATATTTTAGGTGATTAAATATGCTCTCAACTTTTAGTAGGCCTGGTATTTTAATGTATCTTTTTAAGCTTATGTACAAATATTTTATAAATATCTGATGTCAGAAAATGTTTTAGTCGAGATTGCCCATGTCAGTTCTGGTTTCTAAGAGAGTAAATTAATTTCAATTTCAGCAGGGTGAATAGAATATTCAGATTAACCTCGCTCAATTAGTTTACCATGTTATGTTGAAATGCTTTGGTTAACAAGCAGTTATTAAACATAAAGCATCTTAGTCCACTAAGTTTATCTTCTCCAAAGTTGTACAGTATCCTGCTCTTCTTCTTTGTTTCCTCTTAAAAAAAAAACAAAACAAACAAAACAAAACAAAACAAAAAACACAAATGAACAGTAACAAAACAACAAATCAGACAAAACTGCACAAATTTGGTTGTTGTTTATTTTGATTTTTAACCCTCATTGAAACAGATAGTCACCAGAGCCAGGCAGATGAAATGACGAGTAATTGGGCAAATTATGGGGCCTAAAGTGTACTGAGAGGTAGTATGACCTAAGGCGTGCTCTTTATTCTAGAGTTGTGTTTGAGTTTATGGCTTTAAAAATAATGTTTCCGTAGAACTCATATGCCCACGGGTTATCATGACTGATCTGTGACTTCTCATTTATTAGCTCCCTTCTGTTATTTTTGCTATCATCAAGATTTCTTTCCCAAATACATTTTTCCCACATAGATCCAATAGGTACAAAAATAATCTTTGGAGTTATTTTTGAGTATATCTTTTTGTAGCTTCCTCTCTTTCTATAGATCTTCTGGATTTGTAGTGAAGCACTCTGATGAACGCAGCTAAGTATAAGTGAACATAGAGATATGTTAACCTAGGAGTAAAAGCTATGGATAGACCTACCTTGCGTGAAAATGAAGGGTACAAGATTTAGGGAAGAGCATGTCCTTCATCACCACCTCCAGTCTCAGCTGTTCTTTTGACTGACTCCGGTTGCCAAGTGCTGTCAGATTGTCATTTTGCCAGTACTTAACATAGTGTTGTGTCATTTAGCCATCACTGTAATCCTTGGCGAGAATTAACTCAGTTTCACAGCTCTGGAGTTAAAGATACAGAGAGAATAAGTAACTTGCCCAGGCTCCTATCGTAACTGACGTTTTATACTGCAGGAGAGCTGATACATGATTTTTTAAATGGTAGTATAATGGTGAGGGTTATTTTTTAAATGGATTATTTGGGCATTCCCTGGCTTATGTATTGAAATATTGTACCCTGGTTTTCAGTGTATAGTCTTTGCTATGACGTCTGGCCAGATGTGGAATCATATCCGTGGACCTCCATATGCTCATAAGAACCCACACAATGGACAAGTGGTAAGTTTATTTTCTCTCCATCAATACTATAAACATTATCCCTCTAAATGAAGTTATGATTATACTCTTAAGAATAGATTTTTCTTCATAAACAATACATCTTTCATTTGTTACTTCTGTACCATGTATGTACATAAACATAAACACATAGGCAGTATTAATGTGGTCCTTGCCCTAAAGTGTCTTAAACTTCTTAGACTATTTAAACATCCGAAGTTTCTGTGGAGATCCGAGTAAATCTCTTAGATTTATGCCCCAGCCAAAAAAAAAAAAAAAGTAATGTTTCAGACTAAATGCCAAAGGGAAGAATAGGAGGATATACCATCCAACGTCCAGCAGAATGACATTAAATCTGTCCTTCATACCATCATGTTAGGGTCGGTGAGCTTAGACAGCCTCAGATATGGTCCTGTTTGTAGTTGATGCGAGTTTTTTTGTTTTGTTTTGTTTTTTGTTTTTTTTCCTCTTGAGCCACCCACTTTGGCTGCTGTCTCATTTCTGGCATTGCTGCCACCCTGAGTTGTCCATTCTGGCTTAGTCTGCCACTCTGGCATTGTCAGGCATTGACTTAGAGACTTCTGGAATATAATGTTATCATACATTGCTTGGCCTCATTAGCTTGTCTAGAAATATTGATGCAAATCTTCCTAGTCCTGTAAATTTTTTACTTGTGCACACAAGCAAAACTAACGTACATCGATAACAGCAACTTCAGTTTTTATATGGTCAGGTATCTGACTCGGGCTCTGGTTGTTGCATGCTCTGTGCTTGTGCAGTGTGACCTGGAAATTACTTGACTGGATGGCCCTGATGAAGCAGGGCAGCCCTGCTGCTCTTTCTTTGTGAAAGAAAGTCTTTTAAATGGATTTTCAGTTTTATACCCTGCCTTTTTCAGTGGGTGGAGTTTTGCTCTCAAAGTGCTACTCTTATTGCCTTAGTGTAAACAGTACAGTTTGTTCTTATTAATATTACTTTTTAAAGATTACAGGTGTTTTTTTTCCCCTGTACTTTTTTACCCATGATATCAAATACACTTCTTTCAACCAAATTCTTTGTATTTTATATTTTCCTGCTCCACTTTTGCTCCTACATGTTTGTTTTGGTTTGTTTTTAAATAACCATTCCAAAGCCTAAACATTGTAAGACCATTTTAGTATCACTATAAAATTTATCCTCACTCAAATTTTATAGGTAGACTGTTTGACAGAAAGTAACTTATTGGCCTGTCATCTGGGTCTTGATGGAGGCTTTGCTCTCATCTGGAACCTCAGTAACACAGTGTACTCTCGGTGTTTCTGTCACCGTTGTGGTCTTGTGAAATTTACTAGTGTCTTCCATGTAGTTGAGGAAGTAATACATTATGGATTTCTTCACCTTAATATCTTCATCTTTCCACATTGTACTGATAAGTATTCCAGAAGCCTGAGAGTCACATGGCTAGTGGAGCCATAGAAACTACCTGTTCTTGAGACTTCGTATAATACTCTTGTGCTGCCAAAACCAAAGTGCCTAAGAAGCAACCTACTTCTCTTTTTAAAAAGTCCTTCTGTTAGCCAGTGACATACGAAACAAATTCAGTCTTGGTGAGGTGTTCAGTATGTAACTATTAGAATTATGACTAGGTACTAACATCCATTCGCCAAAGTCAGTAATATTGATTCCATTAAGTGTTTCGCCAGCTGGGATGTAAACTGTGTTATGTATCTTAAAGGTTGAGATTGGGTAACAGTACTGATAAGACTCATCCTCCTTGTCCTGTGTTTTTAAACCATAGGGTTAATGCACACATGTGTATGACTTGCAGATGGAATTTACAGTAATAATAGCTCCTGTCTCAGTACCCCATGTTAATATTTGCATACTGTCCACCAGCAGAATGTACAAGGAAATTGGAGTATGAGACAGGGAGTATGTGTATATACAACAAAGCTGCTTTTGCATACAACAATGAAGTCACATCTCTAATAGAAAGTGCAGCCATACACATAGATGTATCAGCTGTTATATTTCACTTATTGATGTTCAAAACTAATCTGTGTAGTAGTCCTCAAAACAGCAGCCGTTCCCATGCAATGTGGATGACCTACCAGAAGTCATTGGGCAGCATCTGCCTGCCTATTTTAATCTACACAACACACCTAGTGTTACACTGGGAGAATGCATCTCAGTAAAGATTTATAAGATAGGAAATTTTCCTTTGCATACCATACTATAAGTTTCCTTAAAAAAAATATAAGCTTTAAATGAATGTTTAAAAATGTGTGGTTTACTATACCTGGTAGTTCTTCCACATTAAACTTTTTATATGTGAGTTTAATAGTAAATCTTAAGAAGTTTAGAGTAAATATGAAATTTAAAACTTCCAAAAGAATCTGTAGAAATTGATATAGGTGCCAGAGTTAAATACTGAATGCTCTCTCTCAGATTTTCCATACCTGGTAACTTTGGAACCCAAAACATTAGGTGACCGTTACCTGGATGTAACTTCTCTCATTTGAGAAACTGTGGGTAGATGTCAAGGGCTGTGTTCTATACCATACTACACTTCCCTCCCTGAAGACTGCATTTCATGAAAAGATGCCAGGACTATAGAACTTGTCATGCAGCCCAGCATAGGTTTACAATGGTCTATTTGGGTTGCTGTAATTGCAGCTCTTATAACAGATAAGGCCAGGCTTCTGCTAAATGCCCCATAATGCAAACTGTAGCAACATACAGGAAAATTACCTGTTCCACACTGTGATTGTTAAATGAGACTTCTCCCTGTAGGTCAGAAAAGTCTGATGGTTGACTTTAAAAACCCGCATAAAACAGCAGTGCCATGGAACAGTGAGGGAAGGTTGGGTCAGATGACTTCAGACCCTCACCAGGGACAGGCCTGCAAAAGGTTCAAGTCTGGGGGCAGTGATGGAGTGAGTGGAGCCAGACAATTTAGAACTACCCCACACCACCGGAAAGAAGTTTGTGGTAAGCGGAAGCAAGTACAAGAGACAGCAGCTGTGCATATGTTTTTAACAGTTCATGAGTGACACTTAATGAAAATAGTTCATATTGGAAGTGCAAGACACGTGGAGAATTGTTAGAGTCTGAACCTACAAAGGGAGGAGAGCCAAAACGTTCTGGTACCAGGATGGTTAGTCAGGTGAGCTCCTGGTGTGTGGTGCCTCTGAGTGTCATCCCTCTTTAGCCATTGTGGGAAAGGTGCTAGTTCTTATGCAGTAATGGGAGGTTTTATACACACTCGCTCCTGTCGTTCATATGTTTTGAGTACATGTCCCTTGTCTAAAGCTTTGCTTTCTTGGCACTTTGTGAACCTTATCAGTCAAACAAAGTCCAAAAGCAGAGGAACAGGTTCTGGGAGCTAGTCAAGCTGGAGTACAGGGAGGTTCTAAGGGCAAGGATGTATGCAGCAGTGCCTTCATACCCAGTGCTTGATTCAGCTTCCAGTAAGTAAAATGCCAGCCTCCTTCTTTTAGATTCCAAACAATGGGGGGGGGGCGATATATGAACAAAAGAACACATCTTCAGGTTGGTAATAAGTTATTGTGCTCTGAAAAAACATAGCAAATGATACTTAAAATTTCTCACCTATCATATTTTAAGGAAACTATTAGACATTTTAATGTTTTTATATAGATGGAAGGTTTCTTTCCTTATGGACATTTTGGCATTGACACTTTGTCATAAGGATTTTTATTGGTACAGTGTTTTCAGGATTGCTGTCTATTTTAGTCCACTCCTTTCAGCTCTCCCTTCCCACTTACTTTGCACTCACCAGTGCAAATTTGTGGAAAAACTGCTAACAACTGCGTGTGGTTTGGGGCCAGCCATCTAGTATATCATGTATGTTGTCATGCTGCAGGAGAAACTTGAAGTCATACAATTGAGACAACTGAGGCTATCAAGGGTTTACTAATAAACTTGATTAGGAAATGTTAAGTTCCACAAAGTAGAGTTTAGCTAAAGGAATGCTTCTGCAGATAGGACTGGAGATAGTTAATACACTCACCAGGCTTGTTGGAAGAGTTTGTACAATAGTGGAGTGTAGGGATGGCAGGAAACCACTTCTGCAAATGTGTGCCAGGATTGACCTGGAGTTGAGCTCCATTCCCATGACAAAAGGAGACAGGCCTAACCTGTAACCAGCCATTAGACTCACCCCATATCAAAGACCATGGCCAACTCAAGCGGGCCACAGCCTGTAACAGTCATCACTAAGTGTTAAGTCAGGTCTGCCATTAGTTTTTTATCGGGAGAAGCATAATTCTGCCAGGTGGGTAAGCTGACCCTGGGTAAGAGCTATTCAAAAAGAACAACACTGGTGTACTTAAGAAGTAATTCTGACAATACCATCTTCCCATATGGCTACACTTGCAGTCTCTATCACGGTTTCATTTGTTCAAGTGTGACCTGGGGCCTGGATGTGAAAGAGATTTACTGATGATAGCTTGTGTGGAATGTGAGAGCCCACACATGCTGGCTGGTAAAATTGTATCTTTAAGGCTGATTCCCTTTTGTGCATTAGTGAGAACCAGTCAAGTGCTATTATTAGATTTTGTTTTCTTTATTTTTCTTTTTTTTTTATCTCTAAATGCATGGAGGGATTTTTCAATGCACACACATGCATATTAATATTATTGCAATATGCAGTGTAAAGAAAATATATGTAATTGATGAATGAGATTTCATCTGTAAGCTTCTTAGTCTGTCTTTAATCATGTAAATTTCTTAACCTAGGCCCTTGGGGGCTCACAGAGACTGAACCACCAACCAAAGAGTGTACATGTGTTGGACCTAGGCCCCCTGAGTCTATGTCGCAGATGTGCAGCTTGTTCTTCATGTAGGAACCCTAACAACTAGAACAGGCTCTGTCTTTCCCTCTGTTGTTTAACTGCTTTGGATTCCTTTCTCCCAGCTGGGCTGCCTTGTCTGGTCTCCATGGAAAGGATGCACTTAGTCCCGCTGTCCAGCTGTAACTTGATGTGCTAGGGAGGTCCCTACCCAAGGGGGTGCCTTTCTCTGAGGAAAAGGGAAGGGGAAATGGGGGAAGGGGATGTGACTAGGAGGAGAAAAGGGAAGGGTCTGTGATCAAGCTGTAAAGTGATTAAATAAATTAATGGAAAAATCATGTAAATTTCTAATTGGACTAAACAAAATAGACAAAACAGGCTAAATAATTAAATAACATTTTGGAATATATTTTGTGTTCTTAATTTCATTTTCAGTGCTTTATTCATAAATACTATCTTTTATACAGTATTTTTTGTTCATATCATGTTTGATAACACATAATTAAAAATAAGCTGAAAATATTAACAAAGTTTTATTACAGTGTAAATGGATGTAAGGACTGTAAGAGAATTAATAGTGCGGAAGGAGAGGGCTGTGCTGATTTCGAGTTTGTCACTATTAAGATGCTGTGTAATTGTACAAGTCAAACACTAATGATCTACTTAACAGCATGAAAGTCATCACAAAAGCAATCATTACTGTGTAGCTAAAGGAAACCCATACAACTCATGGTTCCATGGGGGGGAAAAAAAAGATTTCTGTTGAAAAACAATCAACTTGAAAAATGTATAAACTGAAATAAAGTTTATACTTAGGTTTTTACTCATGTGAACAGATGAACCATTCCCTTTAAGATTTAGATGTCAGCTATTGCCTAGGTGTGCTGGTTGTTAGTTGTACATAATCCAGGGCTTGTCACTGATTTTACAAATGGATTCTTAATATTCTAAATGGTCTGTCTACATGTTTTTATATTAATTTTTATATTAATCACAGGTTATTTACTTTGTATCCCAGCCGTAGACCCTTCCCTCATTCCCTCCCAATCCCACCCTCCCTCATCTCCTCCTTGCCCCTTAACAAGTCCACTGCAAGGGGAGGTCCTCCTCCCCTTCCATCTGACCCTAGCTTATCAGCTATCTTCAGGACTGGCTTCAATATCCTCCTCTGTGGCCTAGCAGGGCTGTTCCTCCCCTGGGGGGGGGGTGCAAAGGAGCCAGTCATTGAGTTCATATCAGAAATAGTTCCTGTTCCCCTTACTAGGGAAACCCACTTGGATACTGAGCTACCATGGGCTACATCCGAGCAGGGATTCTAGGTTATATCCATACATGGGTCTTGGTTGGAGAAACAGTCTCATAGAGGACCCCTGTGCCGTGATATATTTTGTCCTTGTGGAGCTCGTGTCCTCTCCAGGTCATATTAACTTCCCCTTTTATCGTGTGATTCCCTGCACTCTGCACAAGGTTTGGTTATAAGTCTCCATGTCTGCTTTGATAAACTGATAGATAGAGGCATTCATGTTTACACATATAAAAGCATTGGTTGTAAAGTGATATTGCTGCTGAGTGAGTCTGCAGCCAACATTAATGACCCACTATGCTCTTATATTTTTCTACAGGAATCACTTTCTTGCCTCAGATTTTACTCATGGTAAATCATTGAGGATCTTAGAATAGACTCATCTCCAGTTATAAGTTTGAAATTGTATGGACTAAAATTATTGTTGTATTATTTTAATTAGAAATATTTACAATGCTGTTCAGTACCATCTACAACTAGAATGTTAACCTTATCTTTACATTAAAAAAATACTAAGAATGCCTGAAAATAAAATGTAATTAATATACAAAAGATGGACAGAAAATAAATCTTAGGGTTTCTGCACTCTGGTGAATTAATCCTTTTACTTTTCAGTGCAGTGGATATTCTTGACATTAAGTGTATTAATTGTCAGGTACAGCGTTTGGTACAAGGTACAGCTTCATTATTGTGTAGTGTAGGGTGAGTCAGTGAAAAGTCTCGTCATTAGTTGTTGTTGGCAGTGGAATTGTTTGAAATTTTGCCCCAGTACCATTGGGTAAAGAGGAAAGGGTGTGTGGTTATTTGAGTGACACTGTGTCTGTCTGGTCTTTTACAGGCATTTCCTATACCCCGTTTTACTTTTAAGAGAATTGCCTGCCTAGCTGGCCTTGGCAAAATTGCCTGACTCTATGATGTGCTACATCCATGATGTGCCCTGTCTCTCCACTTATTATTTACTTTCGTTGTCACCCTGAACTTTTTGCCCTATTAGCCAAAACTCTAGCTGTGTCTTCTCAAATTTGGGAGCAGTGCCAAGTGCTTCCTTTCAAAGCTTTTTGTGTACCACACTCACAAGGAGGGACCATGTGATTAATACCCTTACCTCCTGAGAAGGTACTCCACATGATAGACATTTAGTGTCTCATAGTCAAATAGATGATTTACTTTGCAGTTCACATAAGAATTTACATAGTAGGTCCAGGCCTTCAAGTTCCAGGAAAATAAGAGTTTACTAATTAAAAAATTTTGACAGATGACAAGATCGATAATGCCACTTAAACTCAGGCCTTTACACTTGAGTATTATTCCCAGGAACACACATACTGGAAGAAGGAAGCCAACACCTGCAAGTTGTCCAAAACCCTTAAAAATGAATACACATGTGTTGTAATGTAAAACTTTAATACAACTATTCTCTGATAAACCAGAATAAAATTGATTTTATGTGAAAATCAAACTCAAAAAGAAAGTTTCCACGGAGTAAATGTTGAAATACTCATTGACTTCTTCACACTGTTTAAATTTTTGCAATTGTAGAAAATTATTTCATGCTTTGGAAAAATTAGTGTGCTAAATATAATCCATTTGTCTTTAAAAACTAGAGATTATGCTCACTCAAGATTGAATAATTATAGCAAACACAACTCAATAATAAGCACGTAAATGAAATTGAGAAAAGCATTTTAAATACCTATCTCTAAATTTAAAAGTAAGACCTTATGAACATGAGATTATTCTGTCAGTACTTAGCAACACAATACCATGTTCATTTTATAATAGTAATGGTAGTCTGAACCGAATAACCTCTCAGAACTTATCCCTTCCGTACTCACATTTTTTGTTTCTTTTATATACATTCTAAGAGCATTCGAGGTTAATTTGTGTCTTAAAATACTTTGTTTTTATGTGCCCGAGGACTTCTGTAAACCTTAGCCCGTGTCATATTTTACACAAGTTGTCAAAACAAACATTTGGCAGCTGCCATCTATTAAAATAACTATAAAGCCATTTTGGTTTGCTTACATCATAGGCCAAGTTAGGCTTTATTGTATAAATGGTTCCAATATCAAAATAATGCTCTGATGGTGATGAAATAACTACACTTTGGAAAAATTTCACATTTCTTTTCATAAATCATACTGAACAAATTCATGTATCAATGGTTTTCTCTCAGCCTCTGTCATTCCACCACTCATCCCTTACTCCTTCAAATATCAATAATTTATATTCAAATAACTAAGTAATACAGAGTGTGATGGAGCCAGAAGAGTAGTCCATTATATCGTATTAGTTAAATTTTTATTCACAGAAAACAAGTAACATTTTCTTATTTTATGGACAACAGATTTGCAATGGCATTCTTCCTTTCTCTGTTCCCCAAAGCTGTCTTTTTCTAACACAGGTCATATATAATTTTAGGGGGGAAAGTCAGTTTTCTACTTGAGTGAATGTAGTCATCCATTTTCAGGGTCATTCTCTTGCTTTTGTTGTAATTCTTTTGTTTACCAGGTAGCTTTTTTCATAAACATGTCTATTAATGAAGTGAAACTATCACAGTGTGAGAATGTTCTTCAGTGCAGACTTATTGAATGGAAAAAAAAATGTGCCAGAAGGTGCTTCCAAAATAACTAGGCTGGATAGATTTCATGTATTTTATTCTTTTTTTCTTATGTTCACAGTAGAGTGCATTCATAAATTATCCTGAGCTTTGTATTCTCTGTTTGTTTAATTTTTTAAAATTCTTTTTGGAATAATCTGGGAAAGTAATAGCATTACATATATTACATTTTACTCATTAGTAGAACATTGGCTACATAGAATATGAGGATTATCATTTTCAAAACTGTTTGTAGCTTTTTAACTTAATTGTTTAGCCTGTATACTCCATTATCTATTGTAGTGTATAATTGTGTAATTGTTATATATATTAAAATTTCATCAATTTTGAAAGTTTGGTATTTAGCCAAGATACTCATTTCAAACATTAATAAATCTTTGTGTCAAATGTAGTTAATAAATAACCATACCAAATGTTTGAATTTCTATGAAATACTGGTTTACTTCACTTCAGTTCCTGAATGTACACTTAAAAATAAATACTGTTTGAAAGATACACTATACAAAGTGAACTTTGTTCCCAGTGATGACTTTTGCAGTAAATGAAGTAGCAGAGCTGCTTTGTGAATGTCAAAAAAGAAAAAAAAAAAACAACAACAACAACAAAAACCCTCAGTTTGTTCCAAAAGGAATAATTACTATGAAAAGAACACTTTCTTCAATCAATAAAGTGGTTCTGCCCTACATCAAATCTTGTAAAATTATGTCAGGAGCCCAGAATGTTAGACAACATTGTATATAGCCTCTTCTACTGAAAGAAAGCAAAGTCAAGAAAGGTTTTAAAATATATAATAAAAATATATTGTGCTTAATATAAGATGTGCACTTATACTTAACAAATGTAACTATCAGTCCTTAGAAATGCATCTCTCTCTCTGTGAGACTGTACCACACCATTCTGTTCTTTTTCTGGGACTCATTCTGTTATTTCCAGTGTAGTTAGTTGTACACTCAGATCCCTACAGTTTCTTTGCATTTACCAGTAATTAAAAGAAACCAGTGGCAGGCTCTTTGATCACCTCCCCCTGAGAGAAAAGCAGCCTTGCCAGGCCACAGAGAAAGACAATACAGCCACTCCTGATTAGACCTGATAGGCTAGGGTCAGATAGAAAGGGAGGGGGTCCTCCCCTATCAGTGGAAGGGGCATAGGGAGAAGAAGAGAGAGGGAGGGTGGGACTGGGAGGAGAAGAGGGAGGGGGCTGCAGCAGGAATACAAAGCAAATAAATTGTAATTAATTAATTAATTTAAATAACATTTAAAAATATAATTCCATGAACCAAAATGTTGCCTGAAAATACTAGGAAAAAAAATATTGTGTAGGAACAAGAGTGGTACAAATAATACATCCGGGAAGGTTTACTGTAACTCTAAGGTTTCTAGTTAGAGTCATTGGGTCATTTTAATAAACTTGATGCTTTAAAATATCCTGACAATGGTTCATGATTTTATACATTAACCAGTATTAAACTGGAACATAATCTGGCTTCCAGTGAGGAATAAAAATGTGTGACATAAGCAAAAAAGCTTTAAAGAACAGGGAATTTGAGCTACAAATTTACATATTATGTTACATACAAAATATAATTGTTCGAGCATACTCTTCTTTTTTTCTTTTTATTTTTTTTATTATTATTGCTTATTACAGTTTATTCACTTTGTATCCCAGCTGTAGCCCCCTCCCTTATCTGCTCCACTCTTTCACTCTTTCCCCTCCCCCAAGTCCCTCCCCAAGTCCACTGATAAGGGAGGTCCTCCTCTCCTACTGTCTGACCCTAGTCTATCAGTTCTCATCAGGACTGTCTGAACCCTCTTTCTCTCTGGCCTAGTAATGCCACCTCACCAGGGGGAGGTGATCAAAGAACAGACATCTGAGTTTATGCCAGAGACTGCACCTGCTCCCCTTACTAGGGAACCTCCCATGGAGTCTGAGCTTGCCTGTGGACTACATCTGAGCAGGGTGTCTAGGTCCTCTCCATGCATGGTCCTTGGTTGATTCATCACTCTCTGCAGGCCTCTATGGGCCCATATTTTTTGACTCTGTTGGTCTCCTTGTAGACAGGTCTTTCTATCTCCCCCTTTGCACTCTGCCCAAAGTTTGGCTGAGTCTCAGTATCTGCTTTGATACCCTGCTGGGTAGAGTCTTTCAGAGGACCTCTGTGAAAGTCTCCTGTTCCCTGTCTTCTCCCGCTTCTGATGTCTATCCTGTTTACCCTTCTGAATGAGGATTAAGAATCTTCCCTAGGATTAAAAATCTTCCTCTTTGTTGTCTAGTTTCTTTAGGAGTATAGATTTCAGTATGTTTATCCTATATTATATGCCTAATATCTACTCATAAGTGAGTATATACCATGAGTGTCTTTCTGCATCTGGGTTACCTCACTTAGGATGATCTTTTCTAGTTCCCACCATTTGCCTGCAAATTTCATGATTTCCTTATTTTTAATTGCTGAGTAGTATTCCATAGTGTAAATGTACCACAATTTCTGTATCCATATCGTGGTCTGAGTTGTTTCCAGATTCTGGCTATTACAAATTAAGCTGCTATGAACATAGTTGAGCAAATGTCCGTGTTGAATGGTGGAGCAGCTTTAGGGTATGTGCCGGTGGTCTAGCTGGATCTTGAGGTAGCACTATTCTTAACTTGCTGAGAAAGTGCCAGATTGATTTCCAGAGTGGTTGTATAAGTTTACATTCCCACCAGCAATGAAGATCCCCCTTTCCGTACAACCTCTTCAGCATGTGTTGTCACTTGAGTTTTTGATCTTAGGCATTCTAATGATGTAAGTTGGTTGAAATAGCAGGATCGATTTGATTTGCATTTCCCTGATGACTAAGGATGTTTTACATTTCTTTAAGTGTTTCTCTGCCATTCAGTATTTCTCTTTTGAGAATTATCTGTTTAGCTCTGTAACCCATTTTTAAAATACAGCCATATTTATCACCCTACACAAACCCAAAGTCCAAGTGGATCAAAGACCGCAACATAAAACCAGACTCACTAAATCTGTTGGAAGAAAAAGTGGGGAAGAATCTAGAACTCATTGGCACAGGAAACAATTTCCTGAACAACACCAACAGCACAGGCTCTAAGATCAATAATCAATAAATGGGACGTTATGAACCTGAAAAGCTTCTGTAAGGAAAGGACACTGTCATCAAAACAAAACAACAGCCTACAGACTGGGAAAGGATCTTCATCAACTCTGTATCTGACAGAGGGCTAATATCCAGAATATATAAAGAACTGAAGAAGTTAAACACCAATAAACCAAGTAATCCAATTTAAAAAATCAAGCATACTATTTTTATGAGAAGTTTTACACTAGACAACTGTGTAAATTCCTTTATATTAAATTGCATATTCTATAGGAAACATTTATTATTTTGTAGGTAGGTGTGTAGGAACATATCAGTGTTGAACTCTGTCAGTACACAACCTGATGTGAACTTGTTGAGATCAAAGGCTCTGTCCTGCTTCAGAAAGAAGACAATGAATGGAATCTTAACACAGCTTTGGGACTGCACTTAATGGTATAGGGTGTACATTGCATCTAGGCAGCTTCTGTGGATCTGGGAAAGATTATGACACACTAGTCTGTGTTTCCTGGATACTGTATTGTACGGCCAGGTTTGTGGCCTGTCCTCTATGAGAAATTGATTTGTACTGATTTCCTAAAGCTAACACCATTGCTGTTTCTTTGGCTTATATTCTTCTCTTTGTCAGGCACAGATTTCCTTGAACAAACTACTAAATCATGTTGACACAGGTGTTCTCAGTCCTCAGAGATAATTCAAAAGGCTGTTGATGAATTTCAGGTAGTTAGAGTTGTTTGGGGGATAATGGCACTGTGATGAGAAGAGAAGAACCATTTCCTACAGAGCAGTGGTGCTAGTGCAGAAAAGAGACTGTTCTCGTGGCCACAAAGGACTGACTGTGGTACTTTGGATTTACTTTTGGGTTTTTTAAATATATACGTTTTGTAAATGGTAGAGAATCTAGATGCTGCCAAAACCAGATTTTTATTTAAGAAATGTTTTTACAAGTTTTATTATTATTATTATTATTATTATTATTATTATTATTATTATTATTAAGCAGTAGTTGATGAGCCAGTTGTTACATTGGGATGATAGAGAACTTGGTTTCTTGTCATTGTAGTCTTAGATTTGTGTGTTGGAACGAGTGTGTGTGCGTGCATGTCTGTATGTGCACTCTTGTTGTGTGCATGTGTGTAGACATATTAAGTTGATAGCCCTGCATCCACCACCTCTTTCTATTAGTGTTCATTTGTGTTCTTTCTCTCTCTCGCTGTGTGTGTGTGTGTGTGTGTGTGTGTGTCCTTCCATTTCTCTGTCTCTCTCCCTGTGGCTGTCCCTCCTTCTCTCCTTCCCTTCCTCCCTCTGTTTATCCCTTTCCCTCTCCCATTCCACTTTCCCCTCTCTTTCTCCCGCCCCTATAGATTTAATAGACTTAGCTTAACTCACAGGGTCATTGGTTTGGTATGTGTGTGGATATGGGCATGCAGTTAAAGCAAGAAGGCACCATATAGATATGCACCTCTGCCTCTCCTCCCTGCCGATAAGCAGCCAACTACCCTGTGAGCTTATTGAGAATCTTCTGTCTCCACCTCCCACTTACTCAGAATCTGAGACTCTTTGGGTAATGTGTCAGGCTTTCATGTGAGTACTTGAGATTTGAACTTTGATCTTCAACTTTGAAGTACTTTTCCTCACTGAGCTGTATCTACAGCTTCACACCTTTAGGTCTTACATTAACTTTATTGTAGAATGTAAGATTGGAAATCTTTACTCCAATCATTTGAAATACTAGAGCTACAGCGAATTAGCAGGATTAAGTAATTTCCTGAAATTCATAAAACAAGTTCCTTACAAAACACTTAGGATTCATATCAGCATATTTATTTTAATGCCTGCTGGTTCTCACATTTTTGTTTTGTTAAGTCATTATTTCCATCTTCTATTGCTTAATTTCCTAGGATTTCCTGTGTGGAGTCATATACCCTGTGGCTTTGTTTCATTAGCCTGCTGTTATATACATTGCTACTGATACTTACCTTTTTATGACCCATCTCTTCTCAGGCAGTTGAAAATTACCCATTTGTATGCTTTTCTTTCTAAGCTGTCCTTGAGCAGAGGACTTGGAGCTGTAGTCACCCATGGCAGAAGGGAGGAATGTAGAGAAGTGTTTTGGGTGATGAAAGGAGGTGTGTATGAATTCTTTGCCTCTTAAGTTCAAGAGAGCTACATAGTGTAGCTGAAATACTTTTAAATAACATAATTTGAAAAATAGAGTTATTCATGCTGTGCAAATGTAATTTTTCCTAAGGAAGGCCTGCTAGATAGCTCAGAGGATGATGATATTTGGAACCAAGCCTGACATAAATTCAGTTCCAGGACCAAAAAGGTGGAAGGAGAAAAGTACCTCCTTTCTAAAATTTTTTGCAATGTTAGGACTAACAAATATGTTCTGATAGAAATTCTCTCAGGGTGAATGGAGCAAACTCGAAAGAGTGAGCTCCAGAAATTTTATCTTTTTCTCCTACTGCTTATACATCCTAGCAAAATCATTCAGACAGCATAGAAATTACAATGCCATTACATTCTATTTTTTCTCTTTAATGACATTGATTGAATAATAAATATGCCAATAAGCTCAGTGATATTCTCTACTTTATCTTTTACCAGTTTCAGTGTATCTGGTTTTAATATGAGTTTTTCCCAAATTCATATGTACTTTATTTATAATAAACTACATGCAGTAAAAAGAGTTATGATTTTATTCCTTCTCAAGTCTCAGTTAGGCTTAAGTTGTTTATGATTAAGAAAATATTTTAAGGTTTAGAAAGATGCTTTTTAAGTTGGTAAGTACAAGATATGATAGAGAATGATTTAGGTACAAAACCTTACACTCACCTATTTCTCTTTAAGTGAATATATGTAGAAAATGTTATGTCAGCACCATCACATGATCAAGGGTTTTACATATTATGGATAGAAAAACAAATGTGAAAAAAAAAATTATTCCCAAGAACCTATATACATTTGTAACTAAACAACTTGTTAAAGACTAATGAAGTGTAAACAAGCAGGGTAATTTTCTCACACATTGTGTCTTTCCTGGCAGGCTGCAATTTGTGACTGTAAAGAAAGAATAAATTATTTGACTATTTGTCTTAAGAAGTAATCTTATTTTGTTCCTATATAATTATTATATTTCCTTTTTTATATTATTTTTATTTTTATTAATTACAGTTTATTCACTTTGTATCCCCCTTACCACCCTCCTTTCTCCCCTCCCAATCTCACCCTCCCTCCCTCTTCCCAACCATGCCCGTCCCCAAGCCCACTGATAAGGGAGGTCCTCCTCCCCTTCCCTCTGATCATAGTCTATTAGGTCTCATCAGGAGTGGCTGCATTGTCTTCCTCTGTGGTTTGGTAAAGCTGCTCCCCCCTCAGGGGGATGTGATCAAAGAGCAGGCCAATCAGTTCCTGTCAGAGACAGTCCCTGTCCCCATTACTATGGAACCCACTTGGACACTGAACTGCCATGTCCTACATCTGTGCAGGGGTTCCAGGCCATCTCCATGAGTGGTCCTTGGCTGGAGTGTCAGTCTCAGAAAAGACCCCTGTGCCTAGACTTTTTGGAGGAAATCATGACATTTGCAGGTAAATGGTGGGAACTGGAAAAGATCATACTGAGTGAGCTATCCCAGAAGCAGAAAGACCCACACGGTATATACTCACTCATAAGTGGATATTAGACATGTAATATAGGATAAACATACTAAAATCTGTACACCTAAGGAAGCTAATCAAGAAGGAGGACTCTGGCTAAGATGTTCAATCCCCATTCAGAAAGGCAAAGAGGATGGACACCAGAAGAGGGAGAAAACAGGGAATAGGACAGGAGCCTACTACAGAGGGCCTCTGAAAGACTCTACTTAGCAGGGTAGTAAAGCAGATGCTGAGACTCATAACCCAACTTTGGGGAGAGTGCAGGGAATCTTACGAAAGAAGTGGAGATAGTAAGACCTGGAGAGGACAGGAACTCCACAAGGTGAGCAACAGATCGAAAAAGAGGTAATCTTATAAAAATCTCAAAAGAATCACAGATCTAAACTTTTATATAAAAATAATCATTTCTACTTTAAATCCTCAAGATGCACATCTACTCATTAACATTTTTTATAAAATCATATCCGGAAACTGAGGACAAATGTGGATACAAGAAATTAATCATCACCTTCCTTGATCACCATTCCTTGGTGAGAGGGAGTAACTGCAACCAGTGCTAATTTGGGCTATTGTTCTTGCTGTCTAACCTCAAAAAAGTCCCTAGCCCAACTACTAAGAGTATCTTTTCTTTTCTCTCTTTTTTTTTTTTCATCCCCCACAAAATATTTTTTTAATTTTTATTAATTATACTTTATTCACTTTGTATCCCCCATAAAACCCTCCCTCCTCCCCTTCCAATCCCACCTTCGCTCTCCCTTCTCCACACATGCCCATCCCCAAGTCCACTGGTAGGGGAGGTCTTCCTCTCCTTCCTTCTGATCCTAGTCTATCAGATCTCATCAGGAGTGGGTGCATTGTCATCTTCTGTGGCCTGATAGGCTGCTTCCTCCTCAGGGGGAGGTGATCAAAGAGCAGGCCAATCAGTTCATGTCAGAGGCAGTGCCTGTTGCCATTACTATGGAACCCACTTGGAAACTGAACTGCCATCTGTGCAGGGGTTTTACGTTATCTCCATGCACGGTACTTGGTTGGAGTATGAGTCTCAGAAAAGAGCTCTGTGCTTAGATTTTTTGGTTCTGTTGCTCTGCTTGTGGAGCTCATATCCTCTCCAGATCTTACTATTTCCCACTTCTTTCATAAGATTCCATGCACTCTGCCCAAAAGCTGGCCGTAAGTCTCAGCATCTGTTTTGATAGTCTGCAGGGCAGAGCCTTTCAGAGGTCCTCTGTGGCAGGCTCCTAATGTGTTTCCTGTTTTCTTGTTCTTCTGATGTCCATCCTCATTGCCTTTCAGGATGGGGATTGAGCATTATACCCAGAGTCCTCCCTCTTGATTAGTTTCTTTAGGTATGCAGACTTTGTTAAGTTTATCCCATATTATATGTCTACATGAGTGCGTATATACCATGTGTGTCTTTCTGCTTCTTGGATAGCTTCCTCAGGATGATCTTTTCCAGTTCCCACCATTTTCTGCAAGTTTCATGAATTCCTTGTTTTTTATTGCTGAGTAATACTCCATTGTATAGATGTACCACAATTTCTTTATCCATTCCTCAGTTGAGGGGCATCTGGGTAGTTTCCAGCTTCTGGCTATTACAAATAAAGCTGCTTCAAACATGGTTGAGCAAATGTTCTTATTGTATACTTGAGCCTCTTTTGGATATATGCCTAGGAGTGGTATGGCTGGATCTTGAGGAAGCACTATTCCTAGTTGTTTGAGAAAGTGACAGATTGATTTCCAAAGTGGTTGTACAAGTTTACATTCTCACTAGCAATGGAGGAGGGTTCCCTTTTCTCCACATCCTCTCCAGCATGTGTTGTTACTTAAGTTTTTGATCTTAGCCATTCTGATGGGTGTAAGGTGAAATCTCAGGGAAGTTTTGATTTGCATTTCCCTGATGGCTAATGAGGTTGAGCGTTTCCATATTCCTCTACAAAGAATTCCCTGTTTAACTCTGTTCCCCATTTTTTAATTGGATTACTTGATTTGCTGCTTTTCAACTTCTTTAGTTCTTTATATATACTGGATATTAGCCCTCTGTCAGATAGAGGGTTAGTGAATATTCTTTTCCAATCTGTAGGCATTCATTTTGTTTTGATGACAATTTCCTTTGCTTTACAGAAGTTTTTCAGTTTCATGAGGTCCTATTTATTATTGCTCTTAGAGCCTGTGCTGTTGATGTTCTGTTCAGGAAGTTGTCTCCTGTACCAATGAGTTTAAGGCCTGCCCTACTTTTACTGTGTCTGGTATTATGTTGAGGTCTTTGATCCACTTGGAGTTTAGTTTTGTGCAGAGTTATAAGTATGGATCTCTTTGCATTTCCTACATGTAGACATCCAGTTAGACCAGCACCATTTGTTGAAGATGCTGTTGTTTTTTTTTTTTTTTTTCCCCATTGTATGGTTTTGGCATCTTTGTTAAGAATCAGGTGTCCATAGTATGTGGGTTTATTTCTGGGTCTTCTGTTCAGTTCCATTGATCCACCATTTTGTTTCTATTAGAGCACCATGCAATTTTTATTACTGTTGCTCTATAGTACAGCTTGAGATCAGGGATGGAGATACCACCAGAAGATCTTTTATCATAGAGGATTGTTTTAGCAATTCTGGGTTTCTTGTTATTCCATATGAAGTTGAGAAATTTTCTTTCAATGTCTGTAAAGAATTGTTGGTAATTTGATAGTAATTGCATTGAATCTGTAGTTTGCTTTTGATAAGATGGCCATTTTTACTATATTAATCCTGCCAAGCCATGAACATGGGAAATCTTTCCATCTTCTGACATCTTCTTCTAATTCTTTCTTCAGAGACTTGAAATTTTTTTCATACAAGTCTTTGACTTGCTTGGTTAGGGTCACACCAAGGTACTTTATGTCTTTTGTGGCTATTGTAAAGGGTATTGTTTCTCTAATTTCTTTCTCAGCTCTTTTTTTCTTTTGTATACAGGAGGGCTACAGATTTTTTTTTTTTGAGTTAATTTTGTATCCGGCTACTTTGCTGAAGGTGTTTATCAGCTGTAGGAGTTCCCTGGTAGAATTTTTGGGGTCACTCAGGTATGCTATCATATCATCTGGGAATAGTGATAATTTGACTTCTTCCTTTCCAATTTGTATTCCCTTGATCTCCTTCAACTGTCTTATTGCTCTAGGAAGGACTTCCAGAACTATGTTGAAGAGATATGGAGAGAGTGGGCAGCCTTGCTTTGTCCTTGATTTCAGTGGGATTGCTTTAAGTTTCTCTCTGCTTAGTTTGATGTTGGCTATAGGCTTGCTGTATATTGCTTTTACTGGGTTTAGATATGTGCCTTGTATCCATGATATCTCCAAGACTTTAAACATGAATGGATTTTTTATTTTGTCAAATGCTTTTTCAGCACCTAAGGAGATGATCATGTGGGTTTTTTTTTTTCTTTCATTTTGGTAATATGGTGGATCACATTGATGGATTTCCATATATTAAACCACCCCTGCATACCTGAGATGAAGCCTACTTGGTCATAGTGGATGATATCTTTGATGTGTTCTTTTATTCGGTTTGCAAGTATTTTGTTGAATATTTTTGCGTCATTGTTCATGAGGGAGATTGGCCTGAAAATCTCTTTCTTTGTTGGGTCTTTGTGAAGGTGAATGTGGCTTCATAGAATTAGTTTGGTAATGTTCCTTCTGTTTCTATTTTGTGGAATAGTTTGAAGAGAACTGGATTTAGCTCTTCTTTGAAGGTCTGGTAGAATTCTGCGCTGAAACCATCTGGTCCTGGTCTTTTTTTGATAGGAGAGTTTTGATGACAGCTTCTATTTTTTTATTGGATATAGGACTATTTAATTGATTTACCTGGTCTTGATTCAGCTTTGGTAAGTGGGATCGATCAAGAAAATTGTCCATTTCATTTGTATTTTCAAATTTTGTGCATATAAACTTTTGAAGTAAATCCTAATTTTATTATTTGGCTTTCTTCAGTATCTGTACTTATGTTCCCCTTTTCATTTCTGATTTTGTTGATTCCGATGATATCTCTCTCCCTTTTAGTTAGCTTGGCTAAGGGTTTGTCTATCTTGTTTATTTTCTCAAAAATCCAACTCTTGGTTTCATTTATTCATTAAATTGTTTTATTTGTTTCTAATTTGCTGATTTCAGCCCTGAGTTTCATTATTTCCAGCCATCTTCTCCTCTTTGGTGTCTGCGCGTCTCTTTTTTCTAGGGCTTTTAGGTGAGCCATTAAGTTGCTTGAATGAGATGTCTCGAATTTCTTCTTGAAGGCACTTATTGCTATGAACTTTCCTCTTAGCACCGCCTTTATTGTGTCCTACAAGTTTGGGTATGTTGTGTCTTCATTTTCATTGAGTTCTAGGAAGACTTTAATTTCTTTCTTCTTCTCTAACCCAGCTGTCATTTAGTAGCAAGTTGTTCACTTTCCATGTGTGTGTAGGCTTTTTAGTATTTCTGTTGTTGTTGAGGTCCAGCTTTATTCCATGGTGATCAGGATGTGGAGCCGTATGGCTCTGTTCTAGCAACTGCGTGCCTACGCAACCCGGCATCTCTTCCAGGTTCTGCTGGGTGACCTGAGAGTAGACCCAACTGATTCCTACACTGTGGAGTTTCCTCTCACCTAGGAAACATGATTGCTGTTGTTTTAGGGCCCAGAGTTCAGTCTCTTGGTGTGGCACAGTCATCTCCTGTGCCGAAGATGTTGTCCTGCTCCTCAGATGCAGTGACCTCCTGGCGCCTCCATCTTGTCCGCCTCCCCACAAAATGAGTGTACCTTTCTTTTTTTTAATTTTTTATTTAACTTTTATTAATTACACTTTATTCCTTTTGTATCCCCCCATAAGCCCCTCCCTCCTCCCCTCCCGGTCCCACCCTCACCCCTTTCTGCATGCATGCCTCTCCCCAAGTC
>REGO01000590.1:230563-280819 GCA_010120015.1 Rhombomys opimus | reverse complement strand
ACCTCCTCCCCATTCATCCGATCCTGTTTTATCAGGTATCTTCAGGACTGGCTGGGAAGCCCTCCTCTGTGGCCTAACAGGACTGCTCCTCCGTTGGGGGGTGGGGAGGTCAAAGAGCCAGTCATTCAGTTACTGTTAGAAATAGTCCTTGTTCCCCTCACTATGGGAAACCGATTGGTTCATACTGAGCTACCACAAGCTACATCTGAGCAGAGGTTCTAGGTTATATCCATACATGGTCCTTGGTTGAATGTCAGTCTCAGAAAAGACCCTGTGCCCAGATATATTTGGTCCTTGTGGAGCTCCTATCCTTTCTCCAGCATACTAACTCTCCTTCTTTCATATGATTCCCTGTACTCTGCCTAAGGTTTGGTCATGAGTCTTTGTAACTGCTTTGAAAACACTGATAGTTAGAGTCTTTCAGATGCGCTCGGTAGACTCCTGTCATACCTTCAATGCACATCCCATCTGTCTTTCTAAACGAGGATTGATCATCTTACCCATGTCCACTCTCTTGATTGTCCTTTTTAGGTGTATAGATTTCATTATGTTTATCATATCTTATAGGTCTATATAAGTGAGTATATACCATGTTTTTCTTTCTCCTTCTGGGATATTTCACTCAGAATGATCTTTTCTAGATCCCACCATTCACCTGCAAATTTCATGATTTCCTCCTTTTTTGATTGCTGAGTAGTATTCCATTGTATAAAAATGCCACAATTTCTGTACCCATTCTGTCCATCCATTGATGGACATCTGAGTTGTTTCCAGGTTCTGGCTATTACAAATAAAGCTGCTATTAACATGGTTGAGCAAGTATCCCTTTGTGTACTCGAGCAAAGTTTGGGTATATACCAAACTAGTCTTCTGTGCCAATGAGTTCTAGGCTGTTCTCCACTTTTTCTTCTAACAGATTTAGAGTATCTGGTTTTATGTTGAGGTCTTTGATCCACTTGGACTTTAGTTTTGTGCAGGGTGATAAGTATGGATATATTTTCATTTTTCTGCATGTGGACATCCAGTTGGACCAGCACCATTTGTTGAACATGCTGTCTTTTTTCCATTGAATGGTTTTGACTTCTTTGTCAAAAATCGAGTATTCATAGGTGTGTGGGTTTATTTCTGGGTCTTCTATGTGGTTCCATTGATCTTCCTTTCGTTTTTATGCCAATACCATGCAGTTTTTATTACTATTGCTCTGTAGTACAACTTGAGATTGGGGATGGAGATACCTCCAGATGATCTATTGTTGTACAGGATTATTTTGGAGATTCTGGGTTTTTTGTTTCTCCATATGAAGCTGAGAATCTTTTTTTTCAAGGTCTGTAAAGAATTGAGTTGGTATTTTGATGAGAATTGCATTGAATCTGTAGATTGCTTTTGGCAGGATGGCCATTTTCACAATGTTAATCCTACCAATCCATGATCACAGGAGATCTTGTTAATGGTATGTATTGATATTTATGTTGGATAGTTTTGTGTCAGCTTGACATAAGCTGTCATCTGAGAGGTAACCTCAGTTAAGAAAATGCCTCCTTAATATTCAGCTATAGAAAGCCTGTGAAGCATTTTCTTAATGCCCATTGTGGGCAGGTTCACCCCTGTTCAGGTGGTTCTTGCTGGGTTCTATACGAAAGTAGGCTGAGCAAGCCAGCAGTTAAGTAGCATCCTTCCAAGACCTCTTCATCAGCTTCAGCCTCCGGGTTCCTACCCTGTTTGAATTCTTGTCCTACTTCCTTCAATGATGAACAGTAAAATGGAAGTGTAAGCCAAATAATCACTTTCCCCCTCAACTTGCTTTTTGGTAATTTTGTTTCATCGCAGCAATAGAAACCTAATATTAACTCCTGATTAGTGTCAGGTAATTGCTTTTGGTTGGTTCTGTTTAATTTTCAGCCATTACTCTATATTAACTTTAAATTACTGCATTTGCAATGACAGTTCCTTCATTGTGTTAAAGTACACACTAGCAAAATGTTTCTTCTGAGCTTCTAACCTTTCTAAAATACAGGATTACAACATTTTGCTTTCCAGAAAGCCTTCAAGAGAATGAAATGAAAATTCTGGCCTACCACCTTTTTTTTTTTTTTTTTTTTTTTTTTTTTTTTTTTTTTTTTTTTGATATTTCTGCTGTGTGTATAAGAACATATATAAGAAAGTATCTCAGATCAATTTAATGCATACATATTTGAGACTTCTTTTGGTAAATACTTGCTTAGAGGAAGTGATCAGCCTTTTTAGTCATCAAGTAGAATGCTACAATTAAGGAACCCATTTGGGAATATGCCTGAACTGGGTAAATATTTCACATTTCACTGTGAGTCATGTAAGGAGTTTAACTCAGAAGAGTAATAAAAAGTGCTTCTGATTTTTAGGTAACAATAAAGTTATTACTAACATTTGACAATTATAAAGTACTTCTAGTGACAGATAATTGAAGTTAATCATAGTTTCCATGAACAGTTTATATCATTTTTAGTTTAAGCCAACTATTTAATGAAATGCATCGAAGAGCAAGTTCAAGGTATGAACAACCTCCAGAAAAATCAAACACTGAAGGTAGATAATACCTATTTGTACCTCTTCTTTTAAACAAACCAGAAGGGTTTGACCTTGCCATCTTTATTATCTGAAGCTCATCTGCTCTGCAACATAAAACTATAAAACTAATTCTATAAAGCTAATATAAAATTATGAAACTAATCCTAACTAGAGAAGTCTATATAATTTGTGGAATACAAAGAAAGCTACAAGGATAGAACTGGCTGAGTATAGCTGTAAGAGAGGAAGGAACCTTTTACTAGAATAGTAGTGAGGAATTATGATGTGCTTCGCATAGTGATCTTCCTCATCCATGCCGGCAAGCATGTCTTCCTATCTTTCCCTTTTCTCTCTTCTTTCAGACTTGTTTTATGTGTTTACATGCTTTTTACTAAAGGCTCAGTTGGTCCTGCCTTAGGCAGGGTTATAGTTAGACACAGTGGGACATTCTTAGGCTACCTTTAAAATGATTAATTAATAATGCTAACATTATGTGCAATCAGCTGTCTGTCTGGTCTTTATAGAACAAAAATACCCATTATGGCACACAAAAGAATTTCCAGTCCAGAGTATCATGCTACATTTCTACCAGATGGTAGTTAGGAATGCTGCTGTGAACTGGAAATAGTAGATAGTATGCTCTAAGTTGTGTTCTTCACACGTTTATGTGTTGACATGAACAACAGCCCCCAGTTGACAATATTGAAACAATGTCTTTTCAGTAAATAGAGGTGAGAGGGTCATAAAGATAGGACCTTTATCTTATAGGCTTGGTGGCTCTATGACAAGAAAGGATGGCACCTCCCCCGCCGCACCCCCTAGAGCTCACCAAGGAATTTATGTGACGATCTAAAGAGAAGGTGGCTATCTTGAAACCAAGGCAAAAGAGTTACCCCTTACATACCAGTCCAACTGATACTTTTATCTCGAACTTTTCAGTCTCTAGCCAGTGTAACTCCCACCCAGGTGGGTAGTTGGTTGATTTGTTTGTTTGTTTACTTTGGCAATCTGAGCAAACTGAGGAATATTATAAACATAATCAATTCTATCATACAGAGAAAAACAACTTTCATTTTATATAGTCTGTGTGCCCAGCAATGCTGTGGTACTACTAGTAGAAGATCTTGAGCAACTAAAATGAATTTCAAATACTTTTAAGATTATTTAAATAAAGGCAAGCTATTTTTTCATATCCATGCAACCGAAGCTGACATCTTGGAAGTGTCAAAAAAAATAAAGAAGTATACTGAGTGTATTACTTTTTATGTTTTTTTGTTGTTTTTTATCTTTTTCTCTCTCCCTTTATTGTAATAATCTCTGTACTGGCAAATAGCTTAAAATCACATGCTAGGTAGGTAATACATGTTCTTACATGTCTAGTTTCAAATTTAAGTTACCTTTGTAATGGGAGGTATTAAATAGAGAAATGCAACAGGACACAGGATTCATTGGAGAACTTTTCTTTCTTTTTTTGTGTTTATTATTATTATCATTTATTACCATTTATTCAATTTGTATCCCAGCTGTGGCTTCCTCCCTCATTTCCTCCCAATCCCTCCCCCCTCTTCTCCCTCTATGCCTCTCCCCTAGTCCACTTATACGGGAGGCCCTGCTCCCCTTCTGTCTAACTCTGTCTAGCCTATTAGGTCTCATAAGGACTGGTTGTATTGTCTTCTGTGGCCTGGCAAGGATGCACACCCCAGGGGGGGATGTGATTAGAGAGCCTGCTACTGAGTTCATGCCAGAGAAAGCCTCTGCAACCCTTACTAAGGAACCCACTTGGAGACTGAGTCTATGGGCCCATGGTTTTAGGTCCTCTCCATGCATTTTCCTTGGTTGGGTTATCAGTCTCTGCAAGACCCCAAGGGCTCAGTTCTTTTGGCTCTGGTGGTCTCCTTTTGGAACTCCTGTCCCCTACACGTCTTTCTATCTCCCCCTTTCATAAAATTCCATACATTCTGCCCTAAGTTTGGCTATGACTCTCGGGGCCTTTACTAGCTCAGGTAGAACGGAAGACTGTAGTTGATTGAATATGGAGTACTTTTCAATATTCATCCAAAGAGGAAGAAAGGATTTATATGGTATGGTATACTGAACGTTACATATGATTACACAAAAGGAATTGATGTAAAGTGAGAAAGAAAGACAGCAGTATTTGTTTGTCAAGTGCTTGAGCAGCTCTTGGCTCACTTTGCAATAGTTAACTTTGAAGAAAAAAAATTAACAAGCCAGGCACAATAGTACGTACCTATAATCCCATTACTTGGAATGGAAACAACAGGGTCAGAATTTGAAAGGTCATCATATTCTCTACATAGTGAAGTGACTTGAGGCTAGCTATCCAGGGCTATGTGAGGCCCTATCTCAAAAAGTCAAATGGAAGAAGGGAGGGAGGGAAGAGCCACCAAAATATTCTGGGGTTTTGACCTTGAAATAAAACAAACTGCTGAAATATTTATGTTATTTGACATTTAGCTTTGGCTTGGTTTTTGAGATTGTGTAACATAGTAGCCTCAAACTGACCCCTGTCTGAGTAACAGGCTTTGTTTGCTTTTGATATTTTAGATATCTTTAAAAATATAATACATATATACAAATGAAGAAAATAAAAAATCATCTCTAGAAACTGGTTTAAACAGATTTATTCTTTCTAATAAAAAATTTAGGAAAGGAGGTAGATGCTTTATATAATTTTTCCACATAGTTTATGGCATTCTATTATTTATTTATTTATTCGTTAATTCATTCACTTTATGTTCTTATTGCAACCCTCTCTTCTCTCCTCCAACCCCCTCACACAGCACTGCTTCCCATTCTCCCCTTTTTTTCTCATTAAAGAAGGAGAAGTTCCCCATTGGTACCAGTCCACCCTGACACATTAATTTGCTCAAGACCAGTCTTATATTCTCCCACTGAGATCAGACAAGGCAGTTACGGGAATTGGATCCCAAATGAAAGAGTCAGAGAGGACCTCTGCTCCAGTTGTTGGGAGAGCCACATGAAGAACAAGCTGCACATCTACTGCATATGTACAGAGGGCCTAGGACAGTTCATACATGCCCTTTGGTTGGTGGATCTGTGAGCCCCTGTGGGTCCAAGTTAGTTGGCTCTATAGGTCTTCTTTTAGTGTTCTTGATCTCTCAGCTCTCTCTATCGTTCTCCCAACTCTTCCATATGACTCCCTGAGTTCTGTCCAATGTTCAGCTGTGAGTCTTTGCATGTGTATCTATAAGCTGCTGGGTAAAGCCTCTCAGAGGAGTTATGGTAGGCTCTTGTCTACAAGCAGAGTAGAATAACAGTAATAGTGTCAGGGAGTGACTCTCACCCATGGGATGGGTCTCAAGTAGGGCCAGTCTTTGGTTGGTCATTCCCTCAATCTCTGTTCCATCTTTTCCCCTGCACATCTTGTAGACAGGACAACTTTTGGGTTGAAGGTTTTGCAGGTGGATTGGTGTCCTTAGCCCTCCACTGGAAGTCCTGCCTCACTACAGGAGGTGGCCACTTTAGGCTCCATATCTGCCACTGCTAGGTATCTCAGCTAGGATGACCCTAGTAGACTTCCTGGTGCCTCCACTATCTCTGACAAGTCTCTGGCAAGTCCCAGAGATGACCCCCATCTCTAATTCCTGTTCTCTCACCTGGCCCTCTCTTCCCCACTCTCCGTATTTCTAAACCCCATCCCTGCTCCTCTCCCCATCTTCTTTCCTGCTGAGTGCCTCCCTCCCTCCATCTCCAGTGCCTTTTTTATTTCTCGTTCTAAGTGAGAATCAAGCATTCTTCCTTGGGCCCTCCTTACCTTCTTTGGGCCTGTGGATTGTACCATGGTTATCCTGTATTTTATGGCTAATATCCACCTGTGAGCACATACCATGCATGTCTTTTGGAGCTTGGGTTACCCCTCTCAGGAATGATATTTTTTAGTTCCTTCCATTTTCCTGCAAATTTCTTAAGGGTATAATCAACTTTGTTCCAAAACCTAAAGCAGATTCTGTTGATGTCAATACCACAGTAGTTAACCTTATCTTCTATTTATGCACATATCAACTTCATATAGGAGGCTTGAGTATACTTAAAAGAATCATGACTTGATGTTTTTAAAAGAGTTTGAAAGTGCATTCATGAGTTAAATGCAAGTTTATAAGATCAACTTAAATTTGTGTATCTTAGTTTAATCAGAGTTGAGGTCATAATGAAGTACATTGATAGGCAAATAGATGTCAGTTAAGGCTTCTGGAGTGATTAGTTGTCTACTCTTTCTCTGTGTGACATGTGGCTTTAGTGTGTGCCACTGCTCCCACTGTTGTACTTTACTAGCCATGTTTTTGGACTTTGAATGGGTGAGCTTAAGAGCCTAAATGCCTGATACATAGTAATTGCTCAGTAAAAACATTAATAATACTAGTTAATTAAATTCCAAAATTTCCAGTTGTTTCTGCTCTTAAAGTAATTTTGAAAAATAAAAATTATCAGTAAAGATCAAGTGTTTATACAGGTTTCTAAGTATCACCTTTTAATAATATCAACTGACCCACTGACTTCACGTGTGAAAATATAAAATGTATTTACTAATTGTAAGTACTTCAACATGTTGATTTAATATTTATAAGTTAGAAACTATCTTAGTGATGCATGCTTGAGTATTTTTATTTACTGTAGCAACAGATACTATATTAATAACTTAAAACTTTTTTATTAAACATTAATAACTTAGTATTTAATTTGGAAACAGTCTGAGTTTAATGGCTGTGATTATGGCAAGGTCCATAGCTAGTTGCAGATTTGGAATGTTCTGTAGTTTCACAGCTGCTACATCCATTATGGTGAATTGAGAACCCTAAGGCCCAAGCACATGTGTTTTATTATTTTTGTTTCCTTTTTTATTTTTATTTTTGACTCTAGTTGAACATACAAATTGTAGTTAAATCCAAGTCTTTGGTATTGTGACTGGAAACAGAAAGTACATTTTGTAGAAAGGTATTTCTTGCACACACATCTTAGAAAGCATTGAAGGATTCTGAACAAGGTAATGATAGGATCTGATGTGCTTTAAACAGGATTAATTTGACTGACAAATAGACTGATAGCTTAGAGGCAAAGAAAATGAGGGAGTCTTTGCAATAAGCTCTGCAAGAGGTGATGATTACTTGACTGACTGACGGTAAATCTTAGACTTCATTCCTTAGGCCCTTTGCCAGTTCTTCCTGTGAGTGCTGACAAACACTGAATTGGGAATGACCTTAAAAGTAGAGCCCATGGTATTTTCTGAATGATTGGATGTATGGGGAGAATGGAGAAGACAGGGGGGAAAAAAAGATGCAAGGACGATTTCAAGGTTTTAGCCTAAATGATAAATCAAGTTGCTGTTCCCTGAGATAAGAGAAACTGTACATTCTGGAGTGGGAAGGAAAGTGTCTCAAAAATTTGTCTTTGGTCCTTGTGAGTTTCAGACTTGCAGGTGGAATCTATTAATGATAGCTACCTGGTGGTCTCGGGAATGCATACAGATTTAATAACTTTAGTATTTAGAGTACCTGAGATAGCCTTGGTACAGAAGAGAGGCCTAAACCTGTGGATCTCTGAGACACTCCAGAGTTTGGCAGTAGCTAAACATTGAAGGGTAAGGACTGCCATGACTGTGAGGAAGAGGAACCAAGGAAGTAGCAGAATGACTAAAAAGGAGAGAGAGGTGATCCAATGTAGCAGTTTCAAGAGGGATTAAGAGAAGTCAGTTTGAAAATGACCATAGAGTTTAGGCATGGGAACGCCTCATGACCCCAACAGCTTTATTAGAGAAATTCTGTAGCTTAGAACAAGCAGGAAATTTCTTTTTTATATATAGTTCACTTCACATCCTTGTTGTAACCCCATCCTTTCTCCATCTATCTTCCTCCTCTCCTTTTCCTCAGAAAAGGGGTGCTCCCTCTCCTGTACATCCCAGCTTATCAAGTTGCATCAGTAAGGAGCATGCCCTCTTCTGTGGCCTGGCAAGGCAGTCCCACCGTGGGGGAAATGATCAAAAAGCTGGCAAGTTGAGTCCCTGTCCAATGCAGGGACTTCCCTTATTTAGAGGGCCCACATGAAGCCTAAGCTGCCCATCTGCTTCATCTTTGTAGGGGACCAAGGTCCAGTTCATGCATGGTCCTCGGTTGGTGCTTCAGTCTCATCAAACCCTCCAGGCTCTGGTTAGTTTTTCTGTTGTTTTTCTTGTGGGGCTCCTGTCACCTCCAGGTCCTTTTCTCTTTCCTTCCACTGTTCCAAAAGACTCCTTTGCATTGCCCAGTGTTTAGCTCTGAGTCTCAGCATCTGTTTTGAGTTGCTGCTGGGTAAAGCCTCTCAGACTGTAGCTCTGTCAGGCTCCTGTCTACAAGCTTAGCAAGGTATCTTTCATAGTGTCAGGGGTTGAAACTTTCTGATAGGGTGGATCTTTGGATGGACCAGGCATTGGTTAGGCATCCCCTCAATCTCTGCTCTATCTGCTCTTATCTTTTTCTCTGTACATCTTATAGGCAGGGAATATTTTGGGTTAAAAATTTTTGTGGGTAGGTTGGTGTTCTCCTCCCTCTGCTAGGAGACTAGTCTAGTTAGAGGATGTCCTTTTCAGTCTCTAAGGCCTCTGCTATTAGGAGTCTCTGCTTAAGTCCCCTCATATCCTTGCAGGAGCCTAACCTGGCTTAGATCTTCAGTTTTTCACGGAGACACCCCCACCCTCAATTTCTCTTTTTTCTACAGGCCTTCTGTCCTCTTGCTCTCACCCTCCCCAAGTCTGCTCTCTACCCTCTTAACTCTCTGCATCCCTTCTCCTGTCTTGTTCCCTTTCTTCAGCCACTACATTCTCTCTATTCTATCTTTCCTTCCTAGTGAGATTTATACATTCTCCCTTGGATCCTCTGTGTTACTTATCTTCTTTGGTTTTGTATCTCTTAGTATGCTTATTCAGTAGTGTATGACTAAAATCCACTTATAAGTTAGTACATACTTTGTATTTCTTTCTGGGTCTGGGTTACCTCACTCAGGATGATCCTTTCTAGTTCCCACCATTTGCCTGAAGATTTCACAATTTCTTTGTTTTTAATAGCTGAGTTGTTTTCCATTGTATAAATGTGTCACATTTTCTGTATCCATTCTTCAGTTGAGTGACATCTAGGTTGTTTCCAGATTCTGGCTATTGTGAATAAGTCTGCTGTGAACATAGTTGAGCCAGTGTCCTTGTTGTATGATGGAGCATCTAAGATCTTCATCAGTCCTGTAACTGACTATATCCAAAACATAATGATTTCAAGAAATCAAACACCAGTGAACAAAATAACCCAATTATAAAATGGGGCACAGAACTGTAAACAGAGAATTCTCAACAGAGGAATCTTGAATGACTGAGAAACACTTAGAGAAATGCTCACTCTGAAATTCCATCTCACACTGATCAGAATGGCTAAGATTAAAATCTCAAGGACAGCACATGCTGGAGAGAGTATGGAGAAAGGGGAACCCTCCTCCATTGCTGGTGGTAGTGTAAACTTATACAACCACTTTGGAAATCGCTCTGGTACTTTCTCAGAAAATTGGGAATAGCTTTACCTCAAGACCCAGCTGTACCTCTCCTGGGTATATACTCAAAAGCAGGAAAATTTTTAAACCACTTACTTAAAATTTTTCTGAATTTCTCTTCATTTTATGCTTCTAAAGTAGGCAGAGTGCCGTGCAGTTGTTACATAATATTGGTTATATTATCCTGAGCTGATATATTCAGGCATTTTAGGCAGTTACATAAATACTGACTTTAATTCTTTTAAGTTTTAATGATTGCTTATCTGATTGCCAAGTAAGGATTAATTTTAAAAAATTAATCTTTGCTGGTATCATGTAGATAATTACTAGTTGTACAGTGCTGAGCAAAGAATTATTTTCTAAGTTCTGTTTATCTTAGGGAGATGACAGGTAACTATTTTATTTGGTTGTTAAGAGATTAAAATAGGAAATTATGTATTCTTATCACACATTCAGCAAATAACAGCGTACTATAATTGAATAAAAGCCCAAGTTTTGAATCACAAAGACCAAAGTTTAATTCCTAAAGCTTGTGATAACCTGGAGATTTCTTCACCTTTCGTTATACAATGGCTGTAATAAGCCATTATACTAATATTACAGGGCTGTTAAAATTTCTCTGCATGTTTCATGTAGAATTCTTAAGTCTTTCAGACAGAATGAGTGGTCCATAAATAGTAGCTATTATTATACTGTTATGGATATAATTGTAATCCTTATGATTAAATTAACAAAATAATAAAACCTTATGCTTTGTTGGTTGAGTCTTAGCTATAGTCAGACCTGATGTCAACTCTAAGTTGTAGTGTTTTATTTGCTTTGCAGTTTTTTATAATAGTTTTGCCACTGCCATGTATTAGTGAAGATCAGTTTTATATGGTTAGCAGTTAGATTATTTTGTCAAAATAAAATACATTACCGAAAATCACATAGATGACAAAACACAGAAATCTCTTCAGAAAGCTTAAGAGGCATGTAATTGAGTTTCTAATGTTATTGATGAGATAATACTGAATTTATTTTCTAACTTTTTCAGGGATTGCAGCAGCAAGGAATAATCTGGTTCCTAGTTATGTGTGCTTCTGATTAACACACACAGAATTCTGCTGTGTTTGTTGTCATAAAACAAAATTGAACAAAATAAATTGTGGGACCTCTTAAACTCAAATGATACAATTATGTAAAACTATGTAATTGTGATATAAAAATGAGGCTCCCTGTTTGTAATGCAAGGTGCTGTGTTTTTGTTTTTGTTTTTATTTGAACATGAAAAACTTAAAACTATTATTTAAAGCAACTATCTAGAAAGGGGAACCAATTATTTGGGGACAACAGCAGTAGGGGGTAGAAAAAGACAGGGACATTTAGACTTGTAAAAACAAAGTACAATGACTTATGTATGAGAAGGTCATAATGAAATATATTGTATTGTGTGCTAACTAAAGAATATTTAAAAGAATAAGGCAGCTAGAAAAACAACCAATTTTTATAAGGGATTATAACAAATTGCTTCAGGAGTGATCAAAAAAGAGACTAGGCCTAGATTTTTTGGTTCTTTTGCTTTTCTCGGAACTTCTATTCCCTCCAGGTCTTTCATCTCCCCTTTCTTTCATAAGATTCCCTGCACTCTGCCCGAAGTTTGGCTGTGAGTCTGAGCATCTGCCTCAGTACCTTGCAGGGTAGAGCCTTTCAGAGGCCCTCTCTGGTAGGCTCCTATCCTATCCCTAGTTTTCCCTCTTTTCTGATGTCCATCCTCTTTGCCTTTCTGAATGGAGATTGAGCATCTTAGCCAGAGTCCTCCATGATTAGTTTCTTTAGGTGTACAGATTTTAATAGGTTTATCCTATATTATATGTCTAATATCCACTTATGAGTGAGGTATATACCCTGTGTGTCTTTCTGCTTCTGGGATACCTCACTCAGGATGATCTTTTCTAGTTCCCACCATTTACCTGCAAAATTCATGATTTCATTGTTTTTAATTGTTGAGTAGTTTTCCATTGTATAAATGTATCACAGTTTCTGTATCCATTCCTCCATTGAGGGACATCTGGGTTGTGCCTAGATTCTGGCTATTACAAATAAAGCTGCTAAGAACATGGTTGAGCAAATGTCCTTGTTGTATATTTGAATATATTTTGGATATATGCCTAGGAGTGGTATAGTTGGATCTGGAGGTAGCACTATTCCTAATTTTCTGAGAAAGCGCCAGATTGATTTACAAAGAAAGTGGTTGTACAAGTTTACATTCCCACCAGCAATGGAGGAGGGTTCCCCTTTCTCTACAAAGTTTTTAATAACGTTTATACATGTAAGGTGACTTTTTATATCAACTTGTTTTCTACAGTTTACAGTGACTTTAAACCCTATTTCCAGTTAACTAAAATTTATTCAAAAAATTATAAATAGGAACTGAATTGGTAGGTGCCTGTATGGGTTTTATTCCTACAGAACTGGGAAGCAATTACTTTCCCCCATTTGTGACTTTCTGCTTAATTTCTTCCTTTACAGAGCTACATTCATGGAAGCAGCCAGGCTCAGTTTGTGGCAGAGTCACACATCATTCTGGTACTGAGTATCCTTTAAAATACTGAGGGAATGAAAAGGTAAAAGAGAGATTGCTATTTTTCTGGGAGTAAATATCAAGAGTTTTAAAGTTGATAAACTAAGTTTCTAATTCTTACGTAACTAGTTCCTTGTGTACTGTATTTTCTGTTATGCTGAATTATTTGCAGATTGTAAATTTGCTATTGAATTTCATAGTATTGATTTTATTCTGTGTTGGCTATTGAATTTCATAGTATTGATTTTATTCTGTGTTGATTATTTCTGCCTAGGTTGTGTGCATGTGTATGTGGGGGGGTAGGTGGGTATAGGTGTGTGTGTGTGTGTGTGTGTGTGTGTGTGTGTGTGTGTGTGTATACATATACATATAATTTTCATCTAAGGAGATTATTAGAAGGGTAAAATGTCATCTGATATAAACAATAGCTCAAAAGTATATTATTTATATGACTAGATGAAGTAATACATATAAAGTGTAGGAATAAATAAGTAGAGATTAGTTTAATTGCCATTTTGATTTTCCACTTGGAATTTCACTACTCAGAAATGAAACACAGAGGTACATTTTATTGGCCCAAATTACAAAAGGTATAGGTGATTAGGAAATATAGCCTGTGGTATCATTACAGTCACAAAACCTATACTAATAGACTCAGTCTCCAAGTAGGTTCCATAGTAGGGGGAGCAGGGGCTTTCTCTGACATGAACTTAGTGGCAGGCTCTCTGATCACCTCCCCCTGGGGAGTGCAGCCTAGTCAGGTCACAGAGGAAGACAATGCAGCCAGTCTTGATGAGACCTAACAGACTAGGGTCAAATAGAAGGGGAGGATGTCCTATCAGTGGATTAGGGGAGAGGCATGTAGGGAGAGGAGGGAGGGAGGGGAGATTGGGAGGAATTGAGGGTTGGCACCACAGCTGGGATACAAATTGAATAAATTATGAAAAATTGTAGTAATAATAAAATAGGAAAAATGCTGAAATAATGTCATTCTACCAAGATGAGATGGACTCTTCTAACTGTTCAGTTACAGGTTAGCTTTCTAAAATGGTACTGTTCATTGGCCTGAAATTTAAGATGAGGTTTGTAAAATGTTTTAATATTCCTCGTTTATTATTCCAGGGAACTAAACCCTGTGTTTTTTTTTTTTACTTCACCAAACCACATTGACTATCTTCAGTGTCTGTTCATGTCATGTTAGCTTATCTGTTAATGATGCAGTTAGATCCATACATTGAATTGCAAGCAATTACAGTTTATTGCTTACATTGACTTAGCAATATACAGTTTTAAAAGCAGGCAATTGCTGTACACCAGAGTGGGTTTGGGTGAGAAAATGAAATAGTTAACATTTTGATAGGGCCAATTCCTCATTAAAATATAGGAGCAAAGACACACCTGCTGTCAGTTTATATTTTCATTATTTACATGTCTGCATGAAGTACGGGCCATGGAGATTGAAGCAAATGGAAAGAAATCCCAGTATGTATCACAGGCGAATTGTTTATTTTTAGATTGTACTCTTTCCTTTTGTCTTTTCTGATTTGTTTCTGTCGTCCAGCATATTTGCAGCGTGATTTCATCTATGTAGCAAGTTTCTCAACTGTAAGGCATATAGAGGAGTGAGAAGCCAGTTGGAGATTTCTTTCACTCTATGCCAGGAATTCTCCAAGGCTCAGTTTCCTAGTTCATTGGCATCAAGTTGAGATTTAGAATAGAAAGACATTTCACAAGCAGTGTGAGTGAAGTCTTCCATATAGATTTAGCAGTAATACATAAAACAATTAAAAGTCCGCATTCTCTTTATCCTCATAGCACTTCTTTCTTTCTTGTGTGTTACTAATTCCGAAAGAACTGTTAAAATATGTGGTTCAGGCAGTGGGAAGGCTACTGTAATGTTAGCTTACACTTGTTGCTAGTAAAAGTTTAAGGAATTCATTTTGACAGTTTTCTAATATTAGTTTCTCCCAATAATAATCTACTGACATTTTTATTTACCATATTCTACAATAATTTGTATGAGTATCTTTCTTTTCTCATCATTAGATGAGGTTGCTTTATGCAAAGCTTGGCTAAGTGCACAAGAGAAAGCAGAATGAGTCTTGTGTCATAGGTTAAAGATTCATATTTACTGTTACTGCTGTTCTTCATATTGCTAGTGTTTTATTAACACATAGGCAAAAGGAGAGGAAAAACAGCTCTCTGTAGTGTTTTGGAAAATAATTATATTGTTGTTGTAAATAAAAACATAGTGTTGGGCTACATAATGTTTATCATTAGCCCTAAGATTATTGCGGCAGTATTATTTAACCCACAGTCACAATAATAAGACACAGACACCTGTTAGATTTTATAATTGCCTTGTTTACCTTGGGCCAGGCAGATATTTCACTTACACTGTCTCAGTATCTTCACCATCCATCTCCCAGCCCCCATCCAGTGCCATTCACCTTAATCCTCCTTATCTGATCTACCATACATAACCCCAAGTACTTGCTTGTATTCTTTATTTGGTTCTTTTCAAGCCATTGTTGGAGTCCTTTCTCTTGACCCACATGTTTTGTTTTGTTTTTTTCTCCACACTAACCCACTGTGGAGTCCTCCTTCCTCCTTTGTTCCTGTCCTCTGTCTCCCCTGATTGCCTGTCCTCAAAATCTTGGGAGCCGTAGCCATGCCTACTCCATTCTCCCCTGCCTAGGTATAGGCCTTCCATTAACCAATCAGGTGTAATGTATTAGGCAGGTTTGCACAACAAAAATAAGTTTACACAAAAATGATAGTTTAACCATATCTCAAGCCTCAGTACCATGCACCAGACCAGCCTCCAACATTATATGAAAAAGAATAATCAGTATTATATGGTGTGTATCTGAAACACCTTTAAAAACTAACATGTTTTCTATTGCTCCTAGAAAAAGTCATTCTGTTTTAGTTCTTAATCTGTCTTCATCAACTGATGTACTATAAAAGTATTCACTTTTCACAAGCTAGAATGTCTAAAAGTGTAATCTAGTGTTACATATGCTGTGATCACTCTATGGGAAAACAGCAGTAAGAGCTAGGAACTCATGGTCTGGAGAGAAGCTGAAACAACCAACTTCCATTCGGCTTTGGGCTATTCAAAGAATTTCCAAAGTCAGAGCGGATCAGGGTCATGAAAGTGCTCACTAGGAATTTGCTGTCTCTGTGGGTGGTGGCGGGATACATATATGCATACCTACATTCATACATGCATACGCATGTGTATGTCCTCTTAGTATTCCTTAGTATTGGATAATACAGTTACCTAACTCATCCATGGGGAAGCCTAATTTTTCCTCTTTCAAAAGTCCTTAGTTGTCTGTCATTCTTTGTCTAGGGTTGGGGCCTGTGGTATTTCTGCCTTCCACGTTGGTATGTCTTTGCTGGTATACTTCTTCAGGTCCTTTTAGACAACATGTTGAGATGTCATGAGTATAGCTTCCCTGTTATTTCTAGAAGACAAAATCTCAACAGCCTCCTTGGTCTCTTCTGGCTTCTAACAGTCTTTCCAACCCCTTTTCCATGATGTTCCTTGAGCCTTATGTACAGAAAATGTACAACAGTATTTTTGTTGTAGATGTATAAATGGGACTGGGCACCTCACTGGTCACTGTCAGTTCTCTGCATTTTGACCAATTGTTGTGTATGAGAATTCGTGGAAGGAAGCTGTGTTTGCAGACTGATTGGTTGACTAGAACTTCAATACTGTGGAGAGATTGGAATTCTGCATGTCTTATTACCTTATCTTGGGCTAGTTCTAAATCCCACTACTATTCCTTGCCCACCTCAGTGTTTGAACTCGCATCTTGTAACTAATAAATAAATAAAAACTTTGAAATCTATTACTATAGAACATTAGCTTCTGCAAACCCAAAAGCTAAAAATGACATTGGATAGCATCTTTATCCTATTGGAAATCTTGCCCGATCTTGTTATAATTGCCAGTTTCATGTTTTTACTATTTGCCTTTAGCTTTCCTTGTTATGTTTTTCTTTGTTGTGTAAAACAGTAAATCTTAAAGAAAAATTTTCCATTGAAAACTGTTGCATTGGAACAGAACATTTTGTGTAACCTGAATCTGTGTTCCCTGGCCATGGTCACTGAAAATGTTTCCATAATAAACTATCTCTAATTCCCTTTAAGATGAGAGCTGTAATTTTGTGAAGGCATGGTTTCCTCTAGTGGTCTCCATCTGCTGAGAGACAAGCTTCTTTGATGAAGGTGAAGGCTCCCTTATTCTTTATGAAGTGTTCTGTTGAAAGGAGGAGACTTGGTGAGCTTCATGCCCCATTTCCTTCAATCATATGTCTTCATTATAACCAGAAAATTTTAATAATCTGCCTGCTATGTTTGTTAAAAGCCCAGGAGATTAGCCCTCAGAAGAAATCCAATAGCTGTGTCCCTTTGCTGACCTGACTTCTGACACTAATTTAAAATGTTCTGGATAGTCTTCCTGTATGAGTTCCTCGTAGTCTGTAATCACAGAGTGCTAATAATACACAATGGAAAATGAATATAAACTTGTGTCATTTCTCTTCATAGGTGGGGATTTCTGGTGTTCATCTCTGCTTCTTGTTGTCATTATTTTAAAGATATTTTTTGTACACGTGGATATGAATGATGTTGATCCTTAAGGGAGTTTTACTTAAATTTAACCTGTTTTTGTAACATTCATTTGTATCCATGTATGAATTATAACCTATGTGCTACACCTACGCCAGTGTCGCCATAGTAGCATAAGCTACAGGGTGGGGGATTTGCTTTCTCCGGAAATACGCCCCCTGGAAGGTCCCTGGCAAACTCATCCCACTTGAAAAGAGACGTGTTCTGAGATTTCTACGCTTCTTCAGTTGTGGCTCTGGGGCTGGAATAATGAATTCTTTGATCTTTCTCTGTGACTCCTGAAACAGCACAACTAATTTTATAAAGAAATTTATTATTAGTAGATTGTTAAAGGCTTTAATAAAAATAATAAGTTTAAGGAAAGTAATAAATTAGATTTAGTATTAATAGGCATTAAAAATAGTGAAATAATAATAGGCTTCTTCTTAAGAAATAATAGCATGAGAGGTGTAGCTGGCGGGAGTTTCCCCCTCCCTTCAGTGCCTTGTTCCTAAGGAAGATTATAAATCTTTAACAGGACATAAGGGAGGATGGTTAACAAAGGTGTGTTTAGACTTTGGCAGGTATTCGACTTGGCTCGGAGGACTATTACAGCTCCTGACTTTCCTCTTCACTAGTCAGTGATAATGAAACCATAGTTGGAGGTTTTTGTTTCTTGTTTTCGTTGATCAGAAAGTTTATAGGCAAAGATTTCTTGTGGGCACTGCCCTATGTTAAAACATAAACTTTGTATCCTTGGTAAAAGTCTGAATGTTCTGGAAAGCATGCCAATTTTAAGGTGCTTCCTTGTGAGATCACTATAAAAATACTAGCTTGACTTCAATAAAGTTGCAGCAGAGTCAAAACCATCAAGGTGTCTCTGTCTGTCAATTCTTCACTGAAACCATGTCTTCCTGTCCAAAGCCTTGTTCTCCCGCGGACTACGGGAGCCCGACTGGGCCGGTCCGTGGCACTATACATTTACATCTATATATATTTGATCAAATGATAATTCATATAGAATTCTAAAGTTTTTACCCAAAATATATTTGTAATATTAAAAATATAACTAAATTTTAGAATAACTAAATTTAATATTAAAAATATAACTAATTTTTATTTAGGCACTAAAACCAAAGTCAGTATTCATTTATAATCATATGTGATAAATAACTTCTCAGATCTCTGTCAATACAATCATGAGGAAAGTCGTTCAAAACTAAGTCTTCAAAATGAAAACCCTGGCAATTTTAATGAACATAAAGTTGTATGTAAGCTAATGAGTTGTTACAGTCTGTAGACTTATTCTCATATCAGCAGTTCTCATAACAAAACCAGTGCTGTGTGACTGACAGTCAGGAATTCAGTGATACTCAGGCTTGCGTGGACTTGAGCCTGTGTGCCGAGGCTCTCCTGAAAGCTTAGTGGGGACATGGGGACGTGATGGTGTAGAGTGGGCAGGCCGACTACATAGGCCTGTGGACAGACACATCTGTGATAATGTTCAGCATCTAACAAAGATTGATTTGATAGTGTTTTTTTCCAGAGAAGATTCCAGTGCTATAATAACTGTAATAGTTTGACAATCATCTCTAAAGAAAGGTCATCAGAACATAAAAGAACAACTTGAAAAGTTGGATATTATTATCCAGATGTTGGTTAATGAGTCCTGGCACAAACTCAAATACAAATAATATAGCCGGCTAAATTCAGTTATATTAAACATTATATCACTGTGTAAACTACCTCTGTGTGGAAATGTATACTCTACAAAACTTTCTCTGTCTTCCTTCATTTAACTCCACAGACATAGCACAGTGGTACCCTTTCTGCTTTTGCTAGTTAGAAATGAATCAAGAGATTGCATGGTGCTGTTTTCACATACACAACAAGAGAAATGAAGACAGAAAAACCATAATTAAGGAAATGGAAGAAAATCTGAGCTAAAATTCTGTTTTTGTTTTTGTTTTTGTTTTTTATTTTCCTCTTTTTTTTTTTAATTCATTAGACATTTAAACAGATACATACTAGGTATTTCCACTATTGGTGAGTTCTAAAATCCTAGGAGTAGATACTATCAAAAGCACTTTAAAAGCATGACAAAATTGATTTGTGAAGCTGAGTGATCCCATCACAATAACACACCTGGCATCTTTGAGCATGGCCTGAGTAAGCGCATCAGTTGTAAGCACACATTAAGTAGGGGAGAGTGTCCTTTTTCCCCTTGCTGTAATGAAATGCCTGAAAAAAGCAACTTAAGAAAAGATTTGTTTTAACTCACTTTTTGAAGGGGATCCTGTCAGCAAGATGTGAGGCAACTGGTCAGTGTATCCACAGTCAGGAAGCAGTGAGAGGAGAATGCTGGTGCTCAGCTGGCTTCCTGATCTCTTTCCTTCTGCTTTCTTGGGATCCCAGCTCTCGGCACAGTGCCGCCCGCATTCCAAGTGCATCTCCTCTCTCCCAATAAGCCTATTAGGTGTGAAACACCCCACAGGTGTGTTGCAGGCCATGTCTCTTGGTGATTCTAAAGTAGTCAAGTTGACAATACATAATATCAAACTAGCACAGCTCTGTTTCATTCTTAAAATGCCAGGTGACTGCTCAAGATCCTTCTCAATTATACCATAATATGCTTGCCTGCTTGTGTAAGGCTTATAATTGACTTTCCTTAGTACTGGAACTAGAGATTTTTCTAAAAATTTAAAGATTCTGTAAAGTGATACCTCTGAAATTCAAGAACTACATAAATACTCAGATATGCCATAAATATGAGAAAAATTAAAAAGGAATCTTAATGAATACCTTCTAATATTCTAGAATTATGAATGTTGTATGTCACTTTATCGCATTTATTTTTATGTAAAATATGCAATTTTATAACCAATTTTTTAAACTATGTAATTCATATGTGTTATGAAAGTCTGAAAAATTAAGGCAGACTCACAGCTTGGTAATTGTATACAAAGAATTGATTGTCTTGTTCACATTTGTCCTTTAACTGTCTGGAACATCATATTCAGATCCAGGTGAAAAGAATAGCAGATTTTATTCACACCTGCCTGTGGTTTCCTTGACAACTACTGTAGATGCTGCTATCACCATGGGGATGGTTCTTCTAAACGAAGCAGCAACTTCCAAGGGGGATGTCGGGAAAAGACGAAGTAAGTTTATGTTGCTGTATCTGTTGTTGTGTTTTAGTCTCAGGATATATTTAATTCAAAGGGGAAACAGAGAAGAGCCCTTTCTAAACAGACTTCCTTAAGAATTCATTTGTGTTGCAGGAAGTTGATTTTGTTTTAGTTTTTTTCTCTGATGTATGTGAAAATGAACTTAAAAACCGTTCTTCCAAAATGGCATTTGGGTGCTTTCTGCCCGTCACATGCCCAGGAGAGGGAGATGGCATCAGGCTGTCAGGGATGCTCTGGCCCATTTCTGCTTTAGCTGGTCTCAGCTGAGACATTCTCGCTGCACAGATGGACAGTCCTGAGAGATTTTATTGGCAGTGATATATTTTTATGTCATGAGACTCAGGGATCTCACAGAAGCCAGTACAGATGCAGGAGCTGCTGCTGAAATATCTTTTGTGCACAGATCCTTGATGACTGTCTGGTCCTCTCCACATCTTTTACAGGCATTTAAGAGCACATGGGGAATCTCTCTGTTCCAGGAAAGGCAAGAATTGCCTTTTCCAGGAGCTTTGCTTTTCTATTGTTTTCCCACGATTTACAACCCTATCAGATGGCCAGCACTTTAGGTTTGATCAATTTAACTTTTATTCTTTGAAGGGACTGTTCAGTCTCATAGGATTGTGGAAAAAAAAATCACATTTAAAGTAACGGACACTGGTACAAAAAGAACAGTGTCTGGGGCGTTGTCTTCTGCCCAGAGAGTAACAGGTCAGGAAAGGACAGGAGCTTCATAAAAATATTTAAAATAGTCTAGATTTTCTTTTTCTTACAGTATTTTTAAGTATTGTGAGTGTTTAAAGAGCTATATTGAATACTGAAATTCATGAAGTAGTGAAATGTTTGGAGGTATAGTTGAGCCTGGCTTCAATGTTCCTCACATTATTTCTTCACTAACATAAGGAAACTCAGAACTGAGCTCATTGCCTTGAGTGTGGTGACATCAGTAAAGTGCTACATGTTTTTAATGTTCTTCTTGGGATTGGCAAGGCATTTTAATGCTTAATGTGGTTGTATGTTAATGTTATTCCTTCAATATAAATCAGAGTAAGAGCTTTGTAATTTATTATTTAATCTCGTATCTATGATACAGAACATAAGAGAACATTGCCTTGAACTTCCTTCTTAAATGATGTTATGTGTTGTTGGGGTGAGAAGAATGCTTGTGAGAAAAAAACAAGAGAGGATCACACAAGGTAGAAAATGCCATTACCTTTGGGTTTTAGTCTGCTTCTGGTTTTGAATTTTACAACTGCTGTGATTATCACTCTTGCCCACAGAGAGTGGGCTTCATTGAGCCTCCTTCCCCTGCTGTTAACTCACAGACTCCTCCATTCCCCTTCATGGATACTAGAGTAGCAATATTTTGCTTTGACTACATAGAGACAGAGTAGTGTGTCTGCTTTGCTTGATCACAGCTTTGGAGCCTCATTCTCCTTTGCTCTATTCCTCTTCTAAACAGAACATAAGAAAATAAGAAAGAAAAAATTGTGTAGTAAAAAGTTTGAGAAAGTAGGCAATAAAACTGTCTAAGCTTAATGAGATAATTGGAAGAAATCATTATGTACTATATATCCTGGATCTGATATCAGTCATACTTTGAGATTATACAGCTTTTGAAAAGGTATTTTACGCTCTTTCTCTTTTGCCTTGTCTCTCTGCGACCCCCTTTCCCTTCCCCTAATAAACCTCCCACATGGAAAAAAAGGAAAAAAAGAAAAGGTGTTTTACTTTATTTTCTGTGAGTATTCATGTGAAGCTAACAGATCAGGGTGGTCACAAAATCAGCTGTGGCTGAATGCTACTAAATGCTCCTGATGTTTGATCATTTCTGCTCTAATCAGTGGCTGATATTATTGAAAAGACTGCATAGACAACAGCACTCTGAACCGTGTTCACAGAGCAGCCCCTTCACTACTGCCTTACTTCAGGACTGCTGTCAAGCCTGCCTTCCTTCATGTACTAGCAAAAGCTCTTTTCCCCGCTGTAGAAGCAGAGATCTGTTTCACTGCAGTGTTCTTCTGACTTAACATTTTTTAATCTTTGTCTTTGCCTGCTTTTCTTAATTATTTTACTCTCTGAATATTCCCTCAGACTAACAAATATGTATTATGTCTTAATTATCCCACAGCTGTTTTACTCATATGCAGTATTTGAGTTACACTAATGTGTAATTCTATAGGACAGGTCTAAATACAATTTTTTTTTATTCTAAACAAGTCTACATTTAATTCGCTAATATACTTTAAACTTTAGAAGCAGGTCTTAATTTTACTAATAGCCGTGACTATTATTTAAATATTCATATAACATATGAATATATATTCATATAATATATATAATAGATTATTATCTGCAAACTATTCATAATCAAACCATATTTGTATATGATAACTAATATGTTTCATTAGTTATCTATGCTGAGTCAAAATAGAAAAAAAAAATGAAAACTGAGACAGCAATGTCCCAGTTGTCAGATTTCAGTATTACTGAATGGTATTGAAGGCCTGGACTACAGCACATGCCACAGGAACATGGCCCTTTGCTCAGTCATAGGAAGTTTAGCTATAGCAGTCTGACACCGTGACCTGCTCTGCAGTAGTTTCCTGTCCTTGGCTTTTGCTAGAACATAGTTCCCTACCCTTTTGTGTGCTGCGATATAGTATTTCTAAGTAACATGAGCTCTACTGAGGCAGTCATGAAACCAATAGCTAGAATTACATTTCTGTATGAAAATCACAGGAGGGTTTTTGAGCATCTGCCAAGTCATATGCACCTGTAGTAGGCAGGGCTTCATAATCTGGGGGCTGATAATTCTGTTTTTCACTTTTTACATTTGGTTCTGTTTTGATGCCCCTGGGACATTGGAGTACGTATAGAAACTTTTTAAAAAAAGAAAATCACAAGTATTAGATCAGTCAATTTTATTGTTTCATACCCCAAATGATACATTTTCATTGAGAAGAATGTGGAAAATAATGAATACATTGTATTGTGGATTATCTGTTATGTGGTCCTTATATGTGCCTAAACTGTTGCATGTAAGTATTTTATAATTGAATATATTTCAAAAGTACCAGTATTTGCATGTTTTTAGACCCTAACAGTGTTGTCTCTTTTTCTAGTAATTTGCCTCGTGGGATTAGGCCTGGTGGTCTTCTTCTTCAGTTTTCTACTGTCAATATTTCGTTCAAAGTACCACGGCTATCCATATAGGTAATATATTTATACTAGTACGGATGTTTTCATTTTAAACAGCATAAATATTTTATAGTTAATATAATGTAAGTATCTGAATTACTGGCCCTCTGATTTTAATGCTATTCAGCAAGGTATAAGCACCCAGCATTTATTCAGCATAATGGACATGTGCAGAGACAGCAGACAGTTCTTGTTACCAATGTGTGTTTTCATTTTAGACTGCATGTGCATGTGTATTACATAGGTAGCAAAATGACCTTGAAGTAACAGACTTGGACACATTCACTTCTCCTTATTTACTTGTCCTAATTCAAGATTGCTTTCTCGTGGAGTGTACTCTTCAGTGTTCTTTAAATGTTGCAGCATCTTTTAAATGCTGCAGACTTGTAATAGGAGGACCATCGGGACCTGAGTCCCTGTCTGTTTCCAGTGTGAACTTGACCTCCACTGGGTAGGTGACTCATTCCCTGTGATGGTGCTACGACTGTACAGTTGGACTCAAGTGGATAGAAATGTAGATGGACTCTCTTAAAGTAACTCAGAGGTGGGAATCGGACCTAAGAATTGCTTTGTGAATGTGAAATTCAACAGGTTAGATGAAAACACAAAAGGAGTTGTTGCTAAGCAACAGAATCAGTGGAAAGTGGAAAGAAAGCTGGCCAAGAGAGCCTGGGAACCATGATGTTCTAGCAAGGAGAGGTCAGAGTGAGGAAGCAGAAGGCAGGCTTTCCACACCCTCGGGTCTGTGTTGTGCCATTGCAGCAGGGCGGAGGGTCACCCCACTTGTTCACATTTTCAGTGAGAAATTACTTCCTTGCGTTTATGTTATAGTGTTCTGTCAGTGTCTTCTCTAGGAATCCCTACAAGTTTTGACTTTTCATTTCATTCAAGCATGTCCTCCTTTTCTCACAAATTTTAATTCATTCCATTATATTCTTAAAACCTTTGATTTTCTCTATATGACATGAACCTTTCTTGATTAAAATACAAATAAAATGAATATTCTGAAGTTGGCTCACACAACATATTTTTCACATAAAACTCATTCATCTTCATGTATGTATCTGCTTAAAGCATAACATCTAAACTTATATATCTATCTTGCTTCCTTAAGGCTTCTCCATGATAGTAATGAAAGTACTGTGCAGCACCAATCTGTAGCATACCATAACTAAATTCACAGATTGCCTGAGGCTGTGATAACACATCCAGTCTGGTTGTAACCATAAGCAAATTAGTTAACTTTTCTAACCTTAACTGTTCTTATTTATAAGTAAAGACAATTTTACGTACCTCATTATTATGTGAGATATTGTGTGTAAATCTCTTAGATCACCAGTACGTAGTAGTAATTAATTACTCAATAAATGTTTAATGCTAATTATCATTAATACTGGTTATAAATATTTACACTGCACTCTTATATTGAGAAATAAATTACATTTGAATGGAAAAAATATTTACACTCATATTTGACTTTTTTCTAAATGGAGTTTTCTTCACGGTGCACACCAAGTAGCTTTGGTTCATATATACATAATTTGAGTGAAGAACAGATTTTTACTGAACCTTTTGATGAATTTAATTGGGCTCCAGAGTCCCTTGAAACTTGCCAGTGAAATATCAAGACTCTTGAAGATTTTATCTAATTAGCATCTGAGACATAATTCAAATGACATTTTATTTAGCTGGTAGCACTGACTTCATTTTATATATTGAATAAAAATTGACCTAGTCCTTCGCTCTGGTTTCTAAGAAGATAGTGCTGGTATGGATAGATGGTGGTCTGCACTTAGAGATAATTATCTTCTCAGGCTTTTCTAATGACACTTGGACTTACAAGTATTTTCTGTAGACGTCTCTAAGAACATCTATGGATCTTCAAAGTCCCTACTGTAGTAAGAGAAAGCATGAAATGTTTGTATTCATTCCATCACTGTGCTTCTGACTGTCTGAGGAGCCTTAATTGGCTCAGAGTGACAGTGTAGCATAATAAGAAAATAATAATTAGGAGCAGGAGATCTGAATGCAAGTTTGGGATATGCTTTTGTACTTTTAATAAGAGCTCCTATTCTGTAGTTGCACAAAGTCTTAATGAAATTAGATCATCTCCCTGTTAATGTAGAGTCTTAGAATTAACTATTTCCATATCATTTTTCCCTCGGCTATGATGTAGTACTTTTAGGAGGTTGGAGACAGGTAGTTAAATGTTTCTCATTTCTGTACCCGTGCCAGCATCATTAGCTATTTCTTTATATGTGTGTATACATACCTACCTCAGAATTATATGTGAATAAATGCATAGTATCTGCTGTACTCTTGGTTCTCAGTGACTTCACCTAACCTCCTTCATTTGCACCAGCCACTTTATCATTTATTCTATATTGTTTCACTATATTAGATTGTTTTGTTAAGCTTTTATGTACAATTCACTTATGTGTTTTCATTTCTTTTCTTTCTAGAAGACTGTATTAGGAGAAACAATCCTTAAATACAACATGTTGTGTGTACAAAGGACTGTGCATATAATAGGTGCTGATCATATACTTGCTAATTGAATCTTTTTTCTCAAAACATTATCTACCTTAGGGTAATACAAAGGAACCATTAAAACAGTGAAAAGCACAAATCTGTTACCTTGTCCAGCTCCAGCTCTAATACATATTGAGTAATACTCCTGGAGAGTTGTATATTTGCCCCACACAACTAAGAGAATTTATGGAAAGATAGTTAAAAAAAATAAAAGCCAGATTGTATTCAGTATATCCAGTAGGCCCAGAAAAGTCCTCTCATCCTAGAAAAAGAACCTGTAGTTAATTTTGCCTTTTGTTCTTTTGAGTTATGATCAGTAGCATTCAAATGACATGAAGTTGAGGAACTTCATAATAGCAGCTAGATATGAAAGACACGTAAAATATAGAGAAAAGGTGAACGTGAACAAGCTTAGCAAGGGGGAGAATGCTTGTAATGTATAGTGTTTACATATTTCATACTTATTTATACATCTCAGCAAAATCTGCAGCTGTAAAAATATAGAAAGGGTCTGGTGCAGATTACATGACAGTGACAAGAATTTCACTGGTGCTGCCTTTCTCATGCCAAGTTGTAGCTCTGAAGAATGGCAGAACAGCATAAAGGTCCAGACAGACTGTTAAGAAAAAGTGGGGGTGCTCAAAAGGCACATTGTCTGTTGCCACTCTTATTTAGATTAAGAATTCAGTCTAAATCTTATAATAATGTGCAACTGGAAATCGATTTTTAAGGATTATTTTTCCATATTGTTATATTTCATTGTGGTGTGTTGGAAAGTGATCTGGACATTGAGTGAGAAGATGTGATTTGGACCATGGCACATAAAAACTCTGTACCCTCAGGCAAGTCATTTCATCGTCCCTTACCTTTCAAATATAGACCATGGTGTATCTTTTCAGTTATAGTAAGCTGCTACTTTATGAATAGATAACTAAGATAAGCCAAGTTGCAGCCTGACACTGCTTTACGTAGCTGCTATAAGGACAAGGCCTCCAAACAGATTACACAATAGCCTTTGGCAAACAGTGTGTGTTATTTAAATAATAATATATGAACATATCCCCTCCACTTAGGCTTACTATTTTGTCACTTTTATAGACTATAAAACTGCTCACTTGACAGAAATATTTCATTCTACCTAGTAAAAAAATGTAGGCAAATCCCTTTTATCAGAAACAAAATTAATCTTAATATATGATATTAACATAAAAATAAGTCCAAAATAATTTTAATAAAAAGTTCAGAATAGTGTCTGGATTCTTCTCTATCTGTTCCTTAGGCTTCATTAATTGTCTCTAGGCCTTTTCAAAAGATAAGTGGTTTCAGAGCTGAAACTTTTCAGGGTTCTGTAGTCTCTTGGTAAGGAAAGGGCCTCAGGACTTTAGGCTAATGAGATCTCGCCAAGGACAGTAATACTAGTATCCCCATTTACCACTTAGACATGTAGACGATTAAACACTAGTAGACACATGAATCAGGGAAAGCACCAACTGTAAGGGGTTAAAATTTAACAAGTGGTCAGTTGTGGTATACACCTGTACTTGGGAGATGAAGGGAGGAAGGTCAACAGCTCATTAACAGTCTTGAATACACACTAATATCTTGCCATGATTCTTATTTTAAAAAGAAGAAAATCCTACCTATATTATATGTAGTGGAGAAGTGAGGTCCTTCTTCCCCAGAACGTTTTACATGAGAAAACAGTTTCCCATTGACCACATATGTGATCCTTGTCAGAGCGTGTACTTGGCCACTGGAGCTCCCTGACTCTTTCCATGGCTTGAGAATTTGGGAATTATACGCAGTAAAACATCTCAATACTTCACCAGCTCTCATTTGCATGAAATCATTTTTCCAAGTACTGTGCACATCCTGAATTTGCAAAACACCAGGGAGAGGTGACAAGGTGAATAAACAAGAGGAATGGTGAGCCACTGTCTCCCAGCATTTCAGGGAATGCTCAGGGAAGGAACAGAAACTATCAGGATAGAGTCCTCATCCCATAACCTCCCTAGCACTTAATTAACTAGCTTCTCCTTTCAACCTTCGTGCCCTACATTTTGTATCATGGCACTTATGCCTCTGCTTTTCTTTTTTGATTATCTCAGTGCCAGATATATTTGCCCTGAGATCCAGAACTAAGTAATTACTTGAACAGCTCATCTTCTTCATGTCCCAAGTCAGCATCATCTTTGCATCCAGAATGATGCTTTATTCTATTTTTTCCTATTTTCAGTTTCTCACTGACATTGGAGTTTGAAGAGTCCTTGTACTCAGCCCACATCCTCATCCTATACTGTTAAAGGACTTGTCACCTCATATTTTTTCCTCAATCCTGCCATTTTAGTGATACTCTGTGTACCTGGGACTTCCTCTCTGGAGAAAAATCTGGGGATGGCTTTTGGCATGATTCTGTGCAAAGTATGCAATATTTGATGAGCAACATCACGTTGCTAACTGCTGATTAAAAGTGACTCTGGGAGGGTCTACAATTTGAGAAAATTTGAATATGTTCTATAAAACTTATTTTGAAAGTTAAATAATGATCTTTCTGGAATATCACCCTCAAGAAGTCAGGACACCATGTTTTTTGGTTTTTTGGTTTTTTGTCGTTTGTTTGTTTGTTTGTTTTGTTTTTGTTTTTTTTCTGAATCCTGGATATGAAGAAAAGAGCCACCTTAAAGAAAGAAGCATTTGAGATCATCCTTCCATTCTACATTATAAGCTAGTATTCTTGGCATCCCTTGCATACTTTAAGGAGGAGTAAAGCTCCAGAGATAACAAAAACATACCTATATACCTGAGGCTAGAAGAAAGGAAGTGTTCAAGGATACCTGTACAGATTCCACCTGCTATTCAGTCTCCATATGAGTAGTCCACTCCTTTGCTCATTGGCTTCTGGCTTAGACTGTTATTACCTCAGTTGACAAAGCATAGATTGGTATCAGAACTAGCCAGCCAGGAGTCAGTGCTGTGAAAATACGCTGAGTCATGTAGCCACAAGGAGAGTCCTATGGCGTCAGCAGGACACAAGGGAGCACCCAGTCAGCAGCTTGCACTTTGAGAAAACTCTCAGGATTTAGTAATTTAGGTTTAACTACAATATAAAATATCCATACATCTTTATGATAAATAACATAAGTGAAAATATGCAAATCCCATTCAGAGTGTAATTGTTTGTTTGTTTTTTTTCAGAGTGTAATTGTAAAAGAACAGTTACATATATCTGTTTGACCATATATCATCATGGTTAGGTAGGCACAGATAAAAAGAGAAAAGATACATTAGATCGAGCTAGATAGAAATAAGACTAATCATGAGATGTTGATACCAGCATGATGCATTCATTCTAGAACATATCATCTTATATAATGAAAGTAAAACATCCTAAGAGTAAAACACCCAGAGAATAACAGCTGGTGCTTTTCTAGAAAAAATATTTTTAAATATTAAAAAACAATATTTAAAATATTGTTTAAGTATTTTATTGTGTATATACTAGTGTTTGCCAAAATGTACATGTGTGCACAACATTCATGCTTGGTAACCAGAAGAGGACATAACTTCCGGTGGAGTGGGAGTTAGGGATAGATTGAGCCATCTTATCGTTGGTGGAAACTAAGCTCAGGTTCTCCTACAAGAGTAGCAAGTGTTTTTTTACTGCTGAGCCATCTGTCGAGCTCCCAAAACATTTTTGTCAGTATTTTATTTCAAGTTTTTCCAATATTTGAACAGTATGCTAGGATCATTTTTCTGTTTTTAATGAAAAATGAACATTTAAAATATATAAAAATGAGCAAATATTTTACTAGATTTATCATGTAGTTTAAGATACTTAATAAATTATCTATATGATTACACTTGTCATTTCATAATGGCATTTGAATGTGATCATTGTAAAATAAGTACTGAGCATTTCAGTTTGGAAAAAAAGTTCCAGAGTGTTCAGATAACATCTTTAGACACTAATGAGTCAATTTTCATATTAAGAGTGTAATCATAGGGGGTTGGAAAGCCAGCTCAGCAGTTAAGAGGACTGCTTCTTAACTCTGTTCTTCTAGAGGACCCAGGTTCAATTTGAGCAGCGCTGCACCTCACAGCGCTGCAGTCACAGGGGATCTGACACCATGTTCTAGCCTCCTTAGATACCAGACGCATATGAGATACTCAGACATACATGCAGGCAAAATATGCATACAAATAAATTTAAGAAAGATAGTGTAATCACAATGTTCCTTTTATACTGCAAATATCTGGGTCTAAATATCAGAACTTTTTGTAAATGTTTAAGTTCTTTTAAAAGGCACAAAATTATAAAGGGTCATATTAACTTTTTTTGCTTTTATAGATGTATTTTTAGCAGTACTGTTAACTTAGCTGCTCTATATTTTGAAGGTTTCCAGTTCCCAGTAAATTGTCTTGCAAGCATAAGGCCTTGAGTCAGAGCCCCGAACCCATGTAAACAAATCATGAGATGGTGGTACATACTTGTTATCCCAGGGAGTTGAATATATGGATTTGTAGCCAGTGAAAGCCATGTGACAGAGCTGATGTAGTAGGAGGAACAGAGTCAGCTGTGGAGAGGCGTTGAGGACAGCAGAGAAAGCAGATCCATGAGGCTCTACCTAGCCAGTCTAGCCTAGCCTCCAGGCCAGTGAAAGATGCTGTCCAATTTAAAAAAAAAAAAAAAAAGGTGCAGAGCGCCTAAGGAACACCAAAACTGTTTTCTGGTGAGAGCAGAGAGGTGGGAGGAGAAGGAAGAAAAGAGAAGGAACAGTTAACTTACAAATTCTCAGAGTCAGGCTTCCACTTGTTCAGCTTTGATTAAAGTGGCCTGCGTTGGGTCTGTGAGTAAGCAGAGTCTTGCTGCCCCAGCATAGGAACCACATCCAAGCCAAGCATGCCAGTGTGCACCGGTAACTGTTGCAGAGGAGAGACAGAGATCACCAGAGCCCAACACTTGAGCTAATTGTCTTCAAGTTCAGTAAGAGACTGTCTCGATCAGCTAAGACCATGAATGAGGAAACCACCTGTCACCAGACTCTGACCTCCATCCCCATATGCACTTATGTTTACACAGTGCTTGCACTTTTACTACACACACACACACACACACACACACGCACACACACACACACACACACACACACACACACAAATTTGATGATGGTTTCTCCTTCTTAACCTTCGTTTTTCAAGATAGCCTTACCCTCAGAACAAGCTTGTAACAGGACAGAGAATGCCAAGTGAGTGAGTGCATGTGCCTAGCACACAACTCATTCTTGCCAGTTGCTGTTGAACTTGACTGTTGAGCAGTGAATGCAACTTGTATCCACAAGGTGGACTAATCACCTTCTTTGTGGAGGTGACACTTGTCTACTAGTCATGTGCTGTCCCTAAAATAAAAAGTGTCTGACTGCATACTGGTATCAACACATGCTTTCTGTTTCCAACGGCTCTGTAAAAGACATTATGTATGTTACATGTGTTTGGTCCTAAATTATCAAATATTATCAAAGCCATATGTTAATGTTTTATTTGTATATGTAAAGGTATTATATGTACATAAATTTTTTATTTTTCTAAATGTTTTATTTAACTTCATAAATCATTAGCACTGGAAAGAACTTTGGGTCATCCACAACTAGTGTTCATTTCACTAAAAATGAAGTTCAGAAAAAGAATCATGCATACCTAGGATATAATTTAAACATTGATATATTAAATTTACTAGTTTGAACAATTTTATAACATCCCAGCTGCAATACCATTAACTTTTTTAATATTTCATTTAAAAGTGGCTTATCTGCAAAGTTATAATTACTATGTTATACAATAAGCAAAAGAATTATGAATTCATTAAGAATATAAATTTTCTTTAAAAAATTCAAACTTAGATATTATTTCAGCCTGTTCCCTGTAGTTCCCCTAAATCTCCATTGTAAACACTGAGTTAGCTGTTGCTCAATTAGCATTTATTGTGTCACCTGAGACCCATCCCTCTCTAAGCTTGACCCCATTACAGGAACTCTTTTCAAAATCAGACCCTAAGAGCAAGGTTTCAGTTATCTCAGTATAATTATGGCATTGTTACATTTATGTGAGCTTATTTAGAATGGAATAGTTTGTTGTGTTTTTCTTTTGCTCAGTATGTAATTTTTTTTCTTTTTCAGCTTTTTAATTAAATGAAGCCAAATGGGATTGCATAAAGTGAGTGTTTACTGTGAAGAGAAGCAGTTCCTGACATATTTGAAATTCTTAAGTCCATTCTTTGTTGATTGTGATACGCTAGCTTATTCTTGTATGATTTTTTTAAACTGTGGATTTTCCTAAAAAATTAATTTATAGAAATGGATCTGTAACAATCAGTAATCCACAATGGAACATCAAAGTGCTTTTCAGTATTCTCAGTGTATGCCACAGGAGTAAAATAAATGACAGTGTAACTATGAATTCATGTTTTAGAACTGTGTTTGCTCATTAGTAAGGAAACCACATATTAGTAAAGAAATCCATGGAATGTATGTAAAAGAATTACTAATACTGTACAAGGATAGAGCATATGCATGAAATGTATTGTGTGGACAATTACTCTTACTGCTGTTTCACTTATAAAGGACGTGCACTGTTACAAAAGTGTCCTGTTATTCTTACAACTACAACATGATGTATATAGGATGAACTAGATAAATGTTAATGCACATTCACATCCTTAACCTAAAGAGAGGAACTTTGGGAAAGATAAGACTCCAACATGAAGGATGTCACCACACCTCCAATGGAACCAGGCAATAGAATAAGGACATTCGTGACTGCCAGTTACTATTTCTCCTTTTTGGAAGTTGTCTACAAATTCTGACTTAAGAGATCCAACCTAATCTTCTATGGTCATATTCCTTTTGTTTAATGGAAGCATCTGCCTTATCAATGCCCAGGTACCAGGATGAAAGGTTACCTTTCCTAGAATGACTCAAATGAAGCTTTTATGAAAAAAAAATATAGGAGTTAACTACTGATACCTTTGTACCTGATTTGTTTATATAGCATACCCACATATATTAGTTATTCCTCACATCTTTTAAATGGACAGGAAATACAAGAAATTTTCTGTGAGTTACAGGGACAGTGTAAGCCAACTGAAAACCAAAATATAAGTTATGCTTATAACCAAGCTCTCAAACCTGTTTCATGATTTGTTTGTTTTGTTGTTGTTTGTTTAATTTTGTACTGCAACTCAAAAATGAATTCAGGTAAATTTTCTTTGGTTCAGTAAATTTTATCAATTTTTAAAGCTTATTAACTAATTTTCATTAATCTGAGTAGTAAAACTGTGGAGTAATTTGTTCACCGGCAATAGTGTGTGTATCCATTGAGTTTACGTATGTTGTACTTATGAAGGTGAGAAATATAAAGGTTTAATGGAGCATTATTCTAGCTGTATCCTAGGAGAGAGTGGTTATTATCTTTTCAAAATATAACAGTCTCTGAAATTACATAAGCAGAAATATATTAACTTGATTTGTTACAATTTATTGTTCCCTACATCTCAAAATTATCTATTTAGTTAATTATATGATACTGACGAAACATATCAAATCTCACTCTAAAGGTCAATAGTATATATCCATAACCACAACTTAGGTTATCCTAGGCTGTGTGAGGGAGGTTGGGAGGTAAGTATTTCCTTATTCTATATTAGTAAGAGGTTTTTCAGGCAACATTTTGAAATTTCCTCAATGTAAAAATATAAGTCAATTAATTACAGTTTTTTTTTCAAAGGCTATAACTTCAGCTCCAAGGGAATCCAACACCACTCTGGCCTTTCCAGTATTTGCATTTATGTGCACATAATCAAACACAGATAATCAAAAAATAATGTTTTAAGTTTATTTAATAATTTAATAACTTAAAAAGTTACAGGTGGGACAAAAGAAATGGCTCAGCAGTTAAAGAGTGCTTGCTGCTCTTCCAGAGGACTCATGTGTGGTTCCATGCACCCACATTAGGTGACCGACAACCATGTGTAACTGAAGTTCCGTGGCTCTGTCACTTTTAACTTACATTCATATCCCATATGACCTAAAATGAAACACTTCTCATGCAGCGGGTCATAACAGAAGTCAGAAAGGAAAATGTTTTGGATGAATCTGCAACCTGTCTCTGTAAAACTGTCCAGATAATAAACACTTTGTAAACATCTTCGTGACATTAAACCCTTCATTATAATGTGGGATAAAGGTGTAGTAGCATAGAACAAGGAAAAGTTTTGTATACTATTGTATGCATTTGTTTAAACAACATCTAACTTTGATGTTGATGATCTTGTCTTTGAAATAAAATGTCTACTGCCTAAGATAGGCAGATTGTGAAAATCTGAAAAAGAAAAGAATTTTTTTTACCTGATTTTGTTTGCCTGCATTTTTAACCTTCAGTGAGTGATTTTTGAACAATTTCCTCCTAGCAATATATAAGATTTTTTTAAAAGACCCTTTTGCTGGCTCCATTTTCCAATTTAAGACTAGAATAAATAAGGGGCAAGTCAACTACTGCTTAAAGTTTCCAACTGTTGGTAATATCAAGTGAAATACTTTAATAAAAATGGGCCAGCACCCCAAAGGATTCAAGATATCCTGACTGCATTCACCAGTTTTGGGTGGTGGGAGTTGTTGCCAAACTCTTCTCAAAGGGGAAGAAAAGGCAAATTCTACATTTGCTTAACCTTAATGGTTAGTACCCATTGAATTCTAATTTTATAATATAATGCTACTATACAAAAAATACTAAGTAAGATCATATACGTGTCTGCTTATGCTGCTTAAACATACATATGAAAACATAATTCAAGGTTTCACTATGCTAAAAGGTAAAAAGGAAAGACAGAGTCCATCACTTAGAGCAAATATATAAGTAACTTCCTTTCTATGTGATGTGTGATGTCCACACTTTTGTAATTTCTGCAAATTAAAATTGTTCTTAATCCTCACTACATTAAGTGTGATGATTAAGTATAACATCATAGTCTAAAGACATGTTTAAAAGTTAAAGAGTTGTTGTAAAATTGTTTTTATTTCCTCTGACAAAAAGATGAGATGAGAGCCATTCCCAAGCCTTTTTCCTTTTTTCTGAACTCTTGCTGGCTGGTTCCACTAAGCTGTTCTGGCCTAACCTCCTCTCCAAGCTGACTGATTTAAATTGGCTGTTCTTGACTTCTGACTGAATTGCTCTATCTGGTCTTAAACTAATTCTGACAATTTGTTTTAATCTTCTGGATTCTCATTCTCAGGCTCATTCTGTCTTCACCTATTGTCTTGCTTGTTCTCTCTGCAACCTGTCTCTGTAAAACTGGGCAGATTCTTGGTAAATCTCTCTCTCTCTCTCTCTCTCTCTCTCTCTCTCTCTCTCTCTCTCTCTTTGTGTGTGTGTGTGTATGTGTGTGTGTGTCTCCTCTTTTTATGTTTCTCTTTTCAGATATATAAATAAACACAAACTATATGAATTCATGAAATTTCTTAACAAGACTATCAAAGTGTACCTTGTATGTCAAATTAGAATAGTGGCAATACAAATTAATCAAATATGAAATAGTAAAATATTAATGTACACTATTTCTTCAAAGCATAAACCTCCAACAGTCTGGTGATACCTCTCAGTGGCAGTACAAATACAAAAAGCCCTATAGAATATGTTATTTCCTATCCCTGACCCATACCCATAGCAACATGCCTTCATATTAACATCAGGCTTTCCAAATCCACAATGACAGAAAACATGCAACTATACTCACTCACAACTAATTAGGAATTGCCTCTGCCTCTGTTCTGCTTGTACTTCCTGATTTACAGAAAGCCCTGACTGATCCCATCCATTATGAAAACTTGTTCATTGACTTGGGTGAGAAATTGTTACCAACACTGATAATTGTTTTTGTAGTAATATTTTTCTAGGACTTCAAGAATGAAAAAAGTGGGGTTCTGAAAAAATTGGATATTGAATAATCATCACCGGGTATTTCAGGGCATTTAAGTTTAAATGTAACTCAAGGAAGGAAGCTACTTAGTTTTTTATAAATACAAACCCAGACCCTGTTAAAACCCACTTCTAATATTTATCACCATCATGCCAAGTCCAGTAAAGGGACTAAGAAATATGTTATTGCAGTAATTTGTGTCATCTCTTTTAAACCAAATATACATATATGTGAGTGTAATGCTAGAAGCCTAGGGCCAACATTTGGAGTCATTATGTATCCAGATTTTATGCCAAATTAACTATATTTTCAAATGTTCATTTTCTTTATTGAAAGACCTATCACAAGCTGAGCTATCTTCAGAGGTTAACATGCTAGACTGAAAAATGGTAGTAAATGAACAATGGCTGCAGATGAGTTCCTAGTCTTCTGATTTTACATTTGAGGGTCAAATACAAAGGAATCCTTCATTCATTGTATCCTATCTACATTAGGTTGAATTTAGCAATACTTCAAGACTAGCATGAGAATATCCCATTTCAGTGATAGCTGCATTTATCATGGCAAAGTACCAGGAGTAAAGCCCATGTAGAAACCAGGTCTTAAATAGAAGCTAAAGAATTGAAGGTATGAAAAGAATAGTGTCAGATTGGGTAGCAAACCTAAAGAAACACTGATTCAGAAAATGTACGCTCAATAAATAACTGAATTTTGTTTTTAAAGTAGTAACAGTATTTTATTTAAAAAAATCAAAGGTCCTTTAAATAAATTTTATTGCACTAAACAATGCTCTTCTAAGATCAAATTCACAAAACATAAAAAATAATAATTTAAATACTGTTACAATGGGTACCAAAAAATGGTGGAGAAATAGCAGAACACTAGAAGTAGTTTACATAAGATTCCATCAACACTCAAACCTATGTAGAGCTATGACAGTCTGTTTCAAGACAGTCAAGGGAGGGCCAGCTACATATTTATAAGCTGTAATAAAAGCTACTGCATCAAAATCAGTGCTGTGATGTTTACACAAAATGCTTCTCTTAAGTTCCTCCCTCACCTCAAAGGCAGAATAGATTTGTTTTCATTACTAAATTACCTTTCACTCTTCTTATCTGTGTGAGATGACCTAAGTTTTCCTTAATAAACTTAGTTTTCTAAGTTTTCTAGTTTTTAAAATTGTTTATTACGGTGTTCTGCTTTTGAGTCTGGAGCTAGACTTGCTCTGATCTGATTCCAAGTGTCAGATGAACACCTGTTATGTTTTGAAATTAATTGTGTGTGGTTGTTTACCAAAGAAAAGATCATGAGTTTGAGAAGTGGGGTGGGGAGCGTGGGAAGAGGTGGAAGGAGAGAAGGATGGAGGAAATTATGTGAATATAATAAACATAGGTAATTTTAAAATGTAAACCAAAAAAGAAGGGCTAGAGAAATACCTCAGAGGTTAAGAGCACTTGCTGCTCTTCCAGATGGCATGGGTTGGATTCTGAGCACCCACACAGCAGCTTACAACTGTAATTCTATGAAATTATTCTATGGAATCCAATGCCCTCTTGCCTCTACTGAAATTAGGCTTATAAGTATGGTGAAACACACATAAAATGAGCATAAAAATAATTAACTTTAAAAAAGATTGACTACCAAAGTATTGGAGAGAACATTAAGGAACTGATGTTCTTGCTTCACCTGGTGTGTGTATAAAAGTTTTTAGTGTACTTTCTTAATCAATGGTTGATGTGGAAGGGCTCAGCCCACTGAGCCTGGGCAGGTATTCCTGGGTACTATACGAAAGTTTAACCTAAATCTACCATACTCTAGATATATCCATACTCTAGATATTCCTGGGTATTTTCCCAAGAGAAGTAAAAGGATACAGGTAGATAAAACCTATGTTGCTATCAGACTTATCTGTAATAGACAAAAACTCTGAACAACCCAAACTCTACATGAGAAGACAGATGAATAAACAATTTTTGACTTAATCGTTTATCTATAAAAATGCTAGTGAACAGTGTAAAGAACTAAACTATTACTACATACAGGGTATGAGAGAATTTCAAAAGAATTGTGCAAAACCCTTAAAAAAGAAACTGTTAGATCATATACCTATAAATTTGTTAACTATGTCCACATGACACAGACATCCTAATTGAGAAAATACCTCTGTAGGATTGGTCTGTGGGCATGTCTTTGGAGCGTTTTCTTTATCAACACTTGATGTGGAAGGGCCCAGCTCACTGAGGGCAGCACCAGCGCTGGGTTGGTAGTCCTGGAAGCTATTAGAAATCAGGCTGAGTAAGCCAATAAGCTTACTTGTTCAGTAAGCTTACTGAGTCCATGGGTCCAGAGTCAGTTTTGCCCTCCTGTTCTTCAGTGGTGGACTTACAAGCTGTAAGGTGAAAAACATTACTTTTCAGGTTGTTCTTGACCTTAGTGTTTTAGCACAGCAATAAAACCCTAAGATGGCCAAGTTCTAGAAAATGTGCTTATTTTATTTGATTATCATTTATTACAATTTAATCAATTTGTGTCCCAGCTGTGGCCCCTTCCCTTATCTCCTCCCAGTCCCACCCTCCCTCCCTTTTCTGCCCCTATTCCCCTCCCCTAGTCCAATGATATGGGAGGTCCTCCTCCCTTTCTATCTGACCCTAGCCTATCAGGTCTCATCAGGACTGGCTCCATTGTCTTCCTATGTGGCCTAGCAAGGCTGCACCCCCCCTCCCCAGGGGAAGATGATTAGAGATGCTGCCACTGAGTTCACGCCAGAGAAAGCCCCTGCTCCCCTTACTAGGGACCCTACTTGGAATGAGTCCATGGGCTACTTCTGAGCCGGGGTTTTAGGTCCTCTCCATGCATTGTTTTCAATTGGGGTATCATTCTCTTCAGGGCCCCCAGGGCTCAGTTTTTATAACTCTGTTGGTCTCCTTTTGGAGCTTCTGTCCCCTCCAGGTCTTTCTATCTCCCCCTTTCATAAGATTCCCTGTACTCTGCCCAAACTTTGTCTATGAGTCTTAGCCTCTGCTTTGATTCCTCCATCAGTAGAGTCTTTCAAAGACTGTGATAGGCTCCTGTCCTGTTCCCTGACTTCTGCTTTTGATGTCTATTGTGTTTGTCCTTCTGAATGAAATTGAGCATCTTCCCTAGGTTCCTCCTTCTTGCTTAGCTTCTTTAGGAGTATAGATTTTACTATGTTTATCCTATATTTTATGTGGCTAATATCCACTTATGAGTGAGTACATACCATGGGTGTCTTCTTCTGGGTTAAAAGTTTACATTCCCACCAGCAGTGGAGGAGGGTTCCCATTTCTCCACATACTCTCCTGCATGTGTTGTCACTTGAGTTTTTGTTCTTAGCCATTCTGATGGGTGTAAGGTGAAATCTCAGGGTTGTTTTGATTTGCATCACCCTTATTTTAATAACAGCAAATGAGTGATTTTGTAAGAATGGATAGAGAGTCTAGAGACAAAAGGCATAAGAAAAAGGGCATATAGAAAATATGAGCTACACGTTAAAATTTCAAATTGTATATTTCAAATATATGCAGAACATTGTAGATCAATTATCCATCTAGAAAGTTGCAGAAAATAAATTTAGTTCTCAATGTACAAAGAAAATTTAAAAAGATATAAAGTTTAATGATAAGCAGATTTTTACCAAACATAAAAACAATAAAATACAAATCGCAGTGTATTTCATACTTCATATATTATGATATTTTATTTGGCACACCAAGGAACAACTGTTACAAATAAAAGAAGAAATTACCAAAGAGTAAAATTTCACCAGTAGATTTTAACATCTCTATCAAATTTTGACAAACTAAGCAAAAAAATGAAATAGTTACCATATTACATTTCTATAAAAGTGTTTTTAAACAGAACATTTACTTTTAAACTGTCTAAAATACAAACTATCACAAAGAAATAAAAACAAAATAACACCACAAAGTACAAGATATGGAATATAACTTAGGGAATAGTTTCAAATAAGCACAAAATAATTTCATAACTTCATTTTAAAAATAAGCATTAAATGAAATGTGTTTATGATATAAGATGACTTATAACACTTTGGGAATGATATATATGTAATCTGGGGAATGTAGGTGAATTCAGTAACAAACATCACTTTATACCATTTTAGATGATTTTGGTCATCAAATAACACCAAAATAATGGATAGAAAATATATTTTAAAAATGGGAAGAATGTGATTAAAAGAAAAACAAAAGCAGCAAGCATTATGATAGCAACAGTTCATGGTTGGTAAAAATAAGTTTTACTAAAACTGTAAATGATGCCGCTAATAGCACCTCAAATTTCTAAATAGACATGACAGGGAAATGAAGATTTATTCCTATAGTTCAAAGCACTTTAATTTAATAAGAAAAGGGAAAAATATTATTTTGAGGTAAGACCTCACTATGTATCCCTCGCCTTCCTGGAACTACCTATGTGAACCAGGCTGGCCTTCAACTCACAGAGATCCACCAGCCCCTGCCTCCTTAATGCTGGGATTAAAGGCATGTACCTTAGAATCCATTGAAGGATTTGAAAAACTAAGAACCTTAGAACTTATATATTAGCTATTTGTTGTCAATATATGGTACTCTTCGCTACTAAAAATAATGGAAATAAATCAAAGATTTCACCAACAAAAACACCACAGAAGTTGGAGGATTGTTCAGTGAGTTAAGTGCTTTCTATGGAAGCCTAAGGACCTGAGTTTGGATATTGGAGAGCCGACCTACAGACCAAGTGTGGCAGCATTTAGCTGTAACTGTAGTGCAGGGGATGGACAAATATGAATAGAAGCCCTGAGACTCCTAGGCCAATCAGTTTAGCTGAAATGGTGAGCTTCAGATTCAGTAACAGACAGAAGAATAACTAAGATAATCATTCCTTCTCAGACTCACTGTGGTCTTTGTAAAATAGAAATCAGAGAATAAATAGTAATTTCTTATTCTTGAATAAGAACATTAAACACTTTTTTCAAAATGTTCCTATATATATATTTCTATATTTCAATTAAAATTGGCATTAATACCAAACCAGGTAAAGAAACAACAACAAAAATAACCCAAATGAACCAAATCTAAATTCTATAGTCCTAAAGGAGTTAAACAACAAGGAGGACCCTAGAGAAGAGGCAGTTTGCACCCAGAAGTACAGACAGGATAGACATCAGAAATAGGAGAAGACAAGGAACAGGACCAGGAGCCTTCCACAGGGCGCCCATGAAAGACTCTACCCATCAGGGTATGGAGGGAGATACTGAGACTCAGAGCCAAACTTTGGGCAGAATTCAGGAAACCTTATGGGAGAAGAGGGAGATAGAAAGATTTGGAGAGGACAGGAACTCCACAAGGAGACAAACAGAGCCAAAAATCCTGGGCCCTCCAGAGAAACTTCAACGAAGGAGCATTCATGGAGAGGACCTAGACTCCCTGCTTAATTTCCAAGTGGGTTCCCTAGTACGGGGTACAGGGACTGTCTCTGACATGAACTCAGTGGCAGGCTCTTTGATCACCTCCCCCTTGTGGGTGCAGCCTTTCCAGACCACAGAGGAAGATGATGGAGCCATCCCTGATGAGACTTGATAGGCTAGGGTCAGGTAGAAGACGAGGAGGTCCTCCCCTATCAGTGGACTAGGAAAGGGGCAGAGGGAGAGAAGAGGGAGGATGGATGGTACTGGGAGGAGATGGAGGGAGCTATAGCTGTGTGCAGTAGGTCTTGAGAAATGCAATATAGATGAAGCACAAGGTAAGCACTTCAAAATAACCTGTGAGTATGTTCAAGGACCATAAAAGAGATTATGAATAAATCCATTAGTGAAATATATGAAAACATCAAATATGGAATGAAATAAAACAGTTCAAGACATGAAAGTAGAAATAGGATCACACACATGCACATATATGCACACACAAGTGAGGTGAAACTGAAAATAAAAATGTTAGGAAGTCAAACAAAACATCAGAGGTAAGCCTCACCTACAGACTAGTAAAGAGATAGAAGAGAGAATCTCAGGCTCTGAAGTCAAGTTTAAAGAAACCGCAACTTCAGTCAAAGAAAATGTTAAATCAGAAAATTGTAGACTTAGCTGTAACTAAAGTTACACCAAAACTACTTTATTTAGAGTCCTTAAATGCTTCTATCTCTCTTATACCCACTGACCATAGGTATGAGAGAAAGAAGGTTATTAGATAAAGGGAGTTTGTAGAAGCTTTAGAAGTGGTTCTTGGGATGAGTCCACTCTTAGTTGTCCAGATAGCAGCAGTCCAGTCCAAAGGCCAACACCAAGTAGCAACATGAATCAGTATGATTCAGAAGACTGCAAGGCAGCAGACCCATTAGAATAATATCTGACTTCTCAGTGGGGGACTTCAAAAGGAAGAAGGGCCTGCACAGATGTTCTACTAACTTTACCACTCCTTCACATAAAAAGGACATTTGCTTAAACATATTTGCAGCAGCTTTATTCGTAATAGCCAGAAGCTGGAAACAACCCAGATGTCCCTCAATTGAGGAATGGATACAGAAATGTGGTACATTTACACAATGGAATACTACTCAGCAATTAAAAACAAGGAAATCATGAAATTTGAAGGCAAATGGTGGGAACTAGAAAACAACACCCTGAGGTATCCCAGAAGCAAAAAGACACACACAGTATATACTCACTTATAAATGGATAGAAGACCTATAATATAGGATAAACATTAAATCTGTACACCTAAAGAAGCTAATCAAGAAGGGTTAGATGATCAATCCTCACTCAGAAAGAAAATGGGATGGACAGTGAAAGAAGGGGAAAACAGGAGACAGGACAGGAGCCACCACAGAGGTTCTCTGAAAGACTCTATCCTGCAGTTAATTAAAGAGGATGCTGAGACTCATAACCAAACTTTGGGCAGAGTGCAGGGAATCTTATAAAAGAAAGGGGAAATAGACCTGGAGGGAACAGGATCTCCAAAAGGAGAGCAACAGAACTGAAATATCTGGGCACAGGTGTCTTTTCTGAGACTGATACTGTAATGAAAGACCATTCATGGATATAACCTAGAACCCCTGCTCAGACATAGCCCATGGCAGCTCAGCTTCCAAGTGGGTACCCTAGTAAGGGGAACAGGGACTGTCTCTGACATAAACTCAGTGGCTGGCTCTTTAACAACCCCCCTCCCCGAGGGGGGAGCAGCCTTGACAGGCCACAGAGGAGGACAATGCATCCAGTCCTGATAAGACCTCATAAGCTAAGGTCAGATGGAAGGGCAGGAGGATCTCCCCTATCAGTTGACCTTGAGAGAGGCATGGGAGGAGATGACAGAAAGAGGGTGGGAATGGGAGGGAACTACAGCTGGGTTACAAAGTGAATAAACTGTAATTAATATAAAAAATAAAAATTTAATAAAAAAGATCACAGATGATAGGCCAGACTTTCAATCACAATAAATGGAGAAAGAAAAACAATCATTGATAAAACCAGATTTGAACATTCTTTATATACTATTCAGCTCTACAAAAGGTGTCAGACAATATACACCAAGCCTATATCCAATATCAAACTAAACAGAGAGAAAATTAAATCAATCCCACTGAAATCAAGGACAAGGCAAGGCTGCCCACTCTCTCCATATTGGTTCAACATACTTCTTGAAGTCCTTGCTAGAGCAATAAGACAATTAACGGAGATCAAGGGTATACAAATTGGAAAGAAAGAAGTCAAAGTATCATTATTTGCAAATGGTATGATAGTTTACCTGAATTACCCCAGAAATTCTACGAGGGAACTCTTATAGCTGATAAACACCTTTAGAGATTCTCAATAGAGGAATATCGAATCGCAGAGAAACACTTAAAGAAATGTTCAATGTCCTTAGCCATCAGGGAAATGCAAATCAAAACAACCCTGAGATTTTACCTTACACCCATCAGAATGGATAAGATCAAAAACTCAAGTGACAACACATGCTGGAGAGGATGTGGAGAAAGGAAAACCCTTCTCCACTGGCTGTGGGAATGTAAACTTGTACAACCACTTTGGAAATCAATCTGGTGCTTTCTCAGACAATTAGGAATAGTGCTTCCTTGAGATCCAGCTATACCACTGCTAGGCATCCAAAAGAGGCTTAAGTATACTATGAGGAGATTTGCTCAACCATGTTTGTAGCAGCTTTATTTGTAATAGCCGGAAGCTGGAAACAACCCAGATGCCCCTCAATTGAGGAATGGATACAGAAGTTGTAGTACATCTATACAATGGAATATTACTCAGCAATAAAAAATAAGGAAATAATAAATTTGCAGGCATATGGTGGGAACTGTAAAAGATCATCCTGCATGAGGTATTTCAGGAGCAGAAAGGCACACACGGTATATACTTACTCAGAAGTGGATATTAGATATATATTATAGGATAAACATACTAAAATATGTACACCTAAAGACACTAATCAAGAAGGAGGACTCTGGCTAAGATGCTCAATCCCCATTCAGAAAAGCAAAGAGGATGGACATCAGAAGAGGGAGAAATCAGGCAACAGGACAGGAGCCTACCACAGTGGGCCCCTGAAAGGCTCTACCTTTTCAGAGATACCCTTTCTCAGTATCAAAGCAGATGCTGAGACTTATGGGCAACCTTTGGGCAAAGTGCATGGAATCTTATGAAAGAAGTGGGAAATAGTAAGATTTGGAGAGGACAGGAGCTCCACATGGAGAGCAACAGAACTAAGAAATCTGGGCCCAGGGGTCTTTTCTGAGACTGATGCACAAACCAAGGACCATTCATGGAGATAACCCAGAAACTCTGCACAGATGTAGCCCATGGCAGTTCAGTGTCCAAGTGGGTTCCATAGTAATGGGAACAGGGACTGTCTCTGACATGAGTTGATTGGCCTGCTCTTGTATCACCAACCCCTGAGTGGGGAGCAACCTTACCAGGCCACAGAGGAAGACAATGCAGCCACTCCTGATAAGACCTGATAGAAGGATCAAATGGAAAGAGAGGAAGACCTCCCCTATCAGTGGACTTGGGGAGGAGCATGGGTGGAGAAGGGAGAGGGAGAGTGGGATTGGCAGAGGAGGAGGGAGGGAGGTACAGGAGGATACAAAGTGAATAAACTGTAATTAATAAAACTAAAAAAATACCAAAAAAAGTGCCAGAAAAAAAAACCTTTAATTTGAAGAGGTTAAAAACACAAGAAAACACGAGGGATAAATAATCACTGAGCAGCAAATCAAATGAAGGGGGGGAAAGCCTCTACCATAACAACAATATAACAGAAATCAACAAACACTGCTCATTGATAACTTTCAACATCAACAGTTTCAAGTTTCAGTCCATCAGACTGAAAAAGACACAGACAAACAGATTAGATGTGAAAACATGATCCATCCTCTGCTGCATTCAAGAAACATGCCTTAGTATCAAGGATAGACATCCAGTGTACAGAAAGCTCTTGGATTAAAGGTACGTGCTAGGGCTGGGTGACCCTCTCCATAATCACCTCTTGACAATATACAGAAAGTTCTTGGATTAAAGGTGTATAGTAGGGCTCAACCACACCAAACAAAATACTGGGTTTTACAGTTCACTATTTTGAGGTTCACAATGAGATCAAATATCCTGCAACACCCACCAGTATTAGAAGAGTACTCCCCCTGTTCCAGATCCTTAGCAGCATTAGCTGTCACTCATATTATTGGTCTTGGCCGTTCTGATAGGCATAATAAGGAATCCCAAAATATTTTTAATTTGCATTTCCCTGATGGCTAAGAACACTGAATATTTCTGTAGGTGTTTCTCAATCATTTGAGGTTCCTCTATTGAGACGATTCTGTGTAGATCTGTATCCCATTTTTAAATTTGGTGGTTATTTTTATATGTAGTTTGAGTTATTCATATATTTTGACATTATTCCAAATATTATATTATTAAAAATATTATATATTTTTTTATGTATTAGTATATATAATATTTTATTATATATTATTATAAATAATATTACATTATTATCAGAATTAGTAGTACAGAGTCTTAACTGGCTATCCCTTGTAGCCAGGCAAGGCTTTCAGTGGCTGGACTATGTTGCATTCAGTTTGATTTGTTGGCCAAGAGGGAGGGAGGGCATGAAAATCTCCTAACAACTCAGGTTGATGCTAAGAGAAAAAGTTTGCTCTTTGCACACTGACAGTGGGACCCCATGGCCAAGGACAATATCCACACAACTCTTTGGACTTGGAGAAGTTGAACTAGTTCCTATATGGAGGCTTAACCCCTACAATCTAGACTCTTTGTTTCAGGAAGGTACTGTGCAGACTACCGAAAGAGAAATTTAGACATCAACTGAGCCATAAAACCTCTGACCTACAATCTGTCCTGTCTGCAAATTCTGCTAGATTTTGGTAGCATAGAACTTGTGGAAGTAGCGAACAAATGTCTGATTTGACTTAAGGCCCACTCCAAAAGACAGAACCCAAACCTGACATTGCTTGGGCAACCCAGAACCAGATTAGATTATCATGGACACATAGGGTAAAAAAAAAAAATATGAGTGGTCTAAAAGATTAATAAAATCCTTCCCAATATGTAAAGTCTGCTATAGTCATAAATCTGTTCCCTATTCAGTCATCATTATAGAGGCTTCCTATGACAGCAGATCAGAACAGATGCAAAGACCTATGGCCAGACATTATGTAGAGAGTTCTCTAAATGGACAGTCTCCATCAAATTCCAATCATCAGAACTCGGGAAATCCCTCATACTGAAGAGGAAGTTGAAATATTATAAGACTTACAGAGGACAGAAGACCCTCTGAATCAACTAAGCAAGGTGCTTTTGATCTCACAGAGACTGAGGCAGCAAGCACAGGGCTTAGGTGGGTCTATTACCTATTAGCTATTTGCTTTAGAATTTTTAGGGGACTCCTGACTATGAGAATGAGAAATTCTCTGATTCTTGTGCCTGTTCTTAGGATACTTCCCCCTGATGGGCTGCCATTTCTAACTTTGATGTCATAGTCTTCGTTTCGTTTTGTTTCATTTTTTTATGTTTAGTTGTTATCTCTTAGAAGTCTTTTTTTTTTCTAATGAGAGGTAGAAAGGGAGTGTATATGGAGGTTAGGGAAGGTGGGGAGGAACTGGGAGGGAAATCTATAATAGAATATACAAGAAAAGGATGTTTTCAATAAAAAAGTAGCTCATAAAATTTTAGTTATTAAAAATTTTAAAATGACTTGATATTTTTCCTTCATCCATGTACCTCATAGTGATTTCTTATGCTACTCAAGAAAAGAAGTAAGCATAAAGTCTGAAGCTGTAGTCCCCGGTAACCCCTGTAAATGCTGGGTGGAGAGACCACATGGAATTCTATCCGAATGAGGCAGATACAGGAAGTTCTTAAAGCTCCGGGTTTAACTAACAGAACCTGCCTTGATGAGTAAGATGGGAGAGTGATCAGGGATGATTTCTGACATCTTTAAACTTTACCTGCATGCCTGTACTTGTGAGTGGACACGCACACATACACACACACACTCACACACTCATACACTCACACACACACACACACACACACACACACACACACACACACACACGGAGAGAGAGAAAGTGCAAGACCCAAGTATCTGGGCAGAACCAAAGATGTTTCCAAACCTCCCTTTGGTTTGCCTTAGATACAATTCTGTTGTGGGTTATTGATATTTATTAGTGATTTATCTTTTAGTTAAACAGTGGTTATTCCTAAACCATCTGTATATCCAAATCACCATATAGAGACTAGGATTTATTTAATTAACCTAGAGCACAATGCTGGGCAATAGTTACTCCATCCTAAACCTCCAAGCCTGCATCGTTTCCTTCCATTCATATTTCCCACATTATACTTGCTTTTAGTCATAGCTTAGGCCCTGTTCATCTCTCCTCTTGGGTCCAAGTCCTCTCCTGCTGATCTCTGTTCCCCAACTCCTCCCACCCGCTTCCTTCTCCTCCCCTCCAGACCAGGATGTCCCATCCTATTCTCTCCATTGCTCAGCATTGGCTGGTTGTTTTATTGAAATTACAGAGAACAAATGGTGTGGCATGTTTACCCAGACTTGTGAGAGGTGATGCTTAGAATAAACATCACAATGCAATATCCAGATTGAAACCAGATAGTGGAGTAGATAAATCAGCATTTGAATGAACAACAGTAAATTGTACACATTCCACAAGAATGTTATACCAACACAATTCTGTAACTGCCAGTCCCTCCTGGGAAGAGTCTGTTCATCAGTCAACAAAGATCCACATCTCATGGCCTGAGGAAGAACTTGTTCCATCTGAAACCCATCCCAATAGTCTACATTCCAAGTATACATGGACTTGCATGTGTAATCAGCATCTAAGCTCAAGCATTTAACACAGATCTGTTCATACAAAGTATCAGAGAAAGAGAGACAGAGACAGAGACAGAAACAGAGAGAAAGGAACAGAGAGAGAAAGAGGAAATAAAGATGATTGAGTTGTAGGGAGGTGTAGGTAGATCTGGGAGGAATTGAGGGATGAACATGATTAAAATATACTGTGTAGAATTTTCTAAGAAATAACAAAATTATATACTTTAAAATGAAAATAGCAAAACATAAGGAAGAAAGTAAGATCAGAGTAGAAATAGATATGATAGAGACTAAAACACTAAAAACAAGAGATGAGTTTTTATATAAAGGTAAACAAAATGACAAACCCTTAGATGAATACTATAAAAAGAACTTTGTAAGTTTACACTTATTTTCAAATTTATTTATTTTTAATCTACTATACATCCTGGTTGTAATCCCATCTCCCCCCACATCCAGTCCCATCCTCTCTCCCTCCCTCCACCCCTCTCCCTCTCAGAAATGGGGAGTTCCCTTTCATATCTACCCCAGCTCATCAAGTTGCATCAGGACTGAGCATGTCCTCTTCCCCTGTGGCCTGTCAAGTCAGTCCCACCAGGGGAAAGTGATTTAAAAGTTGGCAAGTGACTTCCTGTCCAATGCAGTCCCCACTTCCCTTACTAGACTATCCATTTGAAGCCCAAGTTTACCATCTGCTATATCTTTGAAGGGGGAATAGGTCCACTTAGTGTATGGTCCTTAGCTGATGGTTCAGTCTCAGCAAATGCCTCTGGGCCCTGTTTAGTTGACTGATTTTTCTTGTAGAGCTCTGTTCACTTCAGGATCCTTTTCTCTTTCCTCCCACTATGCCCCAAGGCTCCCTATGCATTGACCATATACAACTAAAATAAATCAGAACAAAGAAATTATTATTAGATTCTTTATTCTCTTTCAACATCTTATTACCATGGTTAATACTAAATATATAATTCATTTTCTGTATAGCAATAATGTGCCATTAATTGTAAAAAGCTGTTCAAGAAGTGATAAATGTTGAGAAAATTGATGTAGACATTAGAGAAATAATATGACACAAGTAATGTATATGAATTTTGTGCTTATATACATAAGTTACAAGTAATATTAGAGATAAAATTAATAAACTCTGTTCATATAATTATTCTCTTTAAGAATAATTTAAGAAAGTAATGTATACCAGGCTGGAATCCAATTAAAGAATGTCATCCTTTGGATGGAGTAAAGAAGCCATAATTAGTAAATTATGGCTGCTCAAGTATTCCTAGTCTCTATAAAAACAGATTAATTCAGAAATGAAATATTTCCAAGCCTGCTGACTGTTTTGGCCTACCCTATTTGTCTGCTAACCTTGCTTCTCCACCTCCATAGGGCAATCAGGTCTTTAACAAACTATGGGATTATGGGGATCTTTGAAAACTAGCTTTCTCCTTCTGGGATATTTCACTCAGAATGATGTTTTCTAGATCCCATAAGATATGATAAACATAATGAAATCTATACACCTAAACAAGATAATCAAGAGAGCGGACATGGGGTAAGAGGATCAATCCTCATTTAGAAAGACAGATGGGATGTGCATTGAATGCATGACAGGGGTCTACTGAGCGCATCTGAAAGCCTCTAACTAGCAGTGTTTTCAAAGCAAAGACTCATGACCAAACCTTTGGCAGAGTACAGGGAATCATAAGAAAGAAGGGGAGT
>REGO01000590.1:215930-230388 GCA_010120015.1 Rhombomys opimus | reverse complement strand
GGTGATGAGTGAGGGAGGGAGGGACTGGGAGGGAATGAGGGTTCGGGGCACGGCTGGGATACAGAATTAATAAAATGTGACTGATAAAAATAAAAAAAAAAAAAGAAAACTAGCCAAGAATACCTGGGAGAAAAATCTCCAGGTGAAGGGCATATTTGATCTTGGTTACTTTCCAAACTAAATCATGATAACGTTAACATTATACTTCCCGCATTCATTCAGTCTGGACTTCCTCCAGGCCACCATTCATGAGTGGTAGAGACATGGATGAGGAGTCTGCCTGGTAAATGGTTTATTATTCTCGAGAATGCCTGCCATTTAATCAGTCTTTTATTTCAAAGAGAATGTTCCAAGATCCTGGCACTCAGGAACCAGAGCTTAGCAAAACAAAGGTGATGCCCCTAAGAGAAATGAGTACCTTTTAGACTGAATAGGTAAATAAGAAGCTATTTTCCCCATGATGAGGATGGGGCCTCAAGAGAAATTATAGTTGTTGTTTCCACAGTTCTCTGCCATTTGGGGGTGTAAGATGAGTCCCCATGGCAGGTGTTAGATTATTAGGGAAATTAAGCAGATGGCTTTGGCAAACTGCACCTCCCTTTTCCTCTATTTCCAGGAATACCAGCTCTCTAGCTCAGTTTCACACATGCTTGTTTAAAAAGCTCCTGTCATTCAAGGAAATGGAATCAGTGTCATCATTTGAGCATGTCTGGAACCATGAACATCCTCAATCTCTCAGAACGTTAAGGGAAACCTTCCTTTGTTTTGGCCACTCACAATGCGACAGTGGATTCCACTGAGGCAGCTCATATTGCTGTCTCAGAGGAAGGAAGTGTGTCTACCAGAGGCTGTCTGTAGTGTTTAGCTTACTGTGAAATGGATCTGATAACCTATGTCATTCCACAAGGAAGAGCAGCCAAGCCTCACACCCCTGCATGAGGAAATGGAAAATAGCATTTCCAAGAAGGGCTCTTTGTATTTTTGAAGTCCAGTCCATTTTGCTAACATTAGGTCCGTCTTTTAACTATAAATTTACTTGATTTATCAGGCAATAAGTCTTAAGAGACAGTTTACCAATCTGACAGAATCTCACACAGATGCTTAATTGAGGCCATTAACGTGATGAGGCTGTGAGATATGAACTGGAAACACTTTAAGCATTCAAACCATCCCAACAATAGTAAAAACAATCTGTGGTTATATGCATCCATAATCTTTCTTTTGACAAGGGCAGTAACTAAAAGAATTTATTTTAAATCTCGTCTAATGGGCAAAATAAGTGCATTTCAGCAGTGATATTTTGAACATTTGCCATGAATTAAGCACCATGGAATGCATTAAGACTATTAAGAAATATAACAGACCGGAGTGCCCGCTTTCATGGAACTTAAGAATAAAATAAAGAATAGAGGATGGCAAAAAGAGTAAGAAGGAAAAAAAAATCTCGCTGCCCATGAGTCTATGAGCAACCAGCATCTAAAAAAGGCGAACTGGAAAAGTTCTTTGGGGTGAGTGATGGATCATTGGGGATAGCCAGATGATAGGTCTATTTATAGAAACTTAAACTGGAGAGGAAAAGATGTAGATATGAGGAAAGGTGGTTCTCTATGGGTAAGAGGAGAAGTCAGCCACAGAGGTGACTGGAGTCATGGTTGAGGTTCATGTCATCAAGGGTCCTGAAAACCTTCAGGGCAACACTACTGAACAATGTAGTCAACTGCTAGAGGCTTTTAAACAGAGACTGGCACAGACAGGTTTGGGTTTTAAATTTATTATTACAATTATTAATTTGTATAATTATTAATGTGTACATATTAGTGAGTTTCACTGTAACATTTTCATATATACTTGTATCATACTTTGGTCATACCTATCCTCTCCATTATTCTCTCTTGGCCTCTCCTCCATTTCCCTTCCCCTGAGCCTTCCATAGTATTTTCTTCACTATTTCACTATTTCACACAGTCTTTAAAAAATTATTCTAGCTTCACTATGAGATACAATACGTGATACTTGTCTTTTGCATCTGCAATATTTTGTTTAATGTAAGTATTTCTACTTCAGACATTCAAATAGATGAGCCCATGGGGGCCAATCTCATTCATACCACTACCTCTGGCTTCAAGGAAATAAGGCAGACACTGATAGGGCAGGACACCCAGGAGGAGGCTCTTCTGGCTTGTGCAGACATGGCCATGCATGTAAACATATTCCCTCTCTCTCGCTCTTACTCTATCTTTCTCTCTCATTCTCTCTCTCTCTCTCTCTCTCTCTCTCTCTCTCTCACACACACACACACACACACAAACACACATATAAGTACTGTTAATAAGGAATATTTTCATTTTTAAAACAGTGCTCTTACTGTGATGTGGAGAATAGATTAGATGATAACAGGCACAAAAAAAGGTTCGGCTCTTGGCAGAGATTGATAAAATAAAGATTTCATGTTGCAGCAATGCTCACAACTTTCTTCCAATAAATATTCTATGAGAGTTGCCTGTGGACTCTTCCTTACCATTTATCTGTCCTACTTTTAGAGATACCAATGTATCTTTTTAAAAGATGACATATGAATCGGATAGTTTGGTGAATATGGTCATATACACTTATACACAAATACAATAATTTGTCTCTAAGTTTACATGTATAATGATAAGTAGTACTTACACACAAATGTAATGGTGTATTTGCCCAGGTCTGTCTGGCATTGATATAAGTGCAAACTCGTTAAGAGATCACCCAGTCCAACTCCTTTTTGCATGGTAGGACTAGGAAGTTCGCTGTTTTAAGCAGCACTCTACTCTTATAGATAAGGTCTGTAGCTGTTTTATGCCGTGTTTTCTGCCAATACATTTCACAAAATTCTTAACATTGGACTATAAAACCACTTCCTTTCTTAATTTATACATAGAAAAATAATTGAAGACAAAAACAAATGAAGAAAATGTGAGTTATGACTTTCAATTTTAAAAAAATTTTCTATTTGGCTACATGTTGATAAGAGCATAGTTTTTTTTTTGTTGTTGTCTTTTGTTGTTTGCTCTTTTTTCCTTTTTAAGATAAAGTTCCATATTGTAGCCCAGGCTAGCCTTGAAATCATGGCTCCTGCTTTAGCCTTCCAACTACAGATTGCAGGTCTGAACCATTCCATCCATCCAGCTTCTAACATGCCATTTTATCAGCAAAACAGGAAAGGGACCTATGTGTCACTCTCCTCCTCTTGATTGCTTCCAACTACAAATGGATCCATACAGGCCACCTATTTGACCAACCTCCACCAGCCTCCTCTTTTCCCATGAGAAAACTCATCCATTAAGGGAGAATTTAAATACTGAGCTGTTTGTATAACTCCGCCCCCTACCCCCTTTTCTCAAATATAAAAGGCTATGGGCAGGGTGGTGGTCCTTTGCCCTAGTGTGCCTGCCTCCCTCAGGGTTTGCTGTTTGCATTGCAGAAGGACCTGGGAGCCAGTTAAGGGCTTGTGGTACTTTGCATCCACTTTTTTTTTCTTTCTTGTAGCCTTTGCTAACCATAACAGTCACAAGTTCCAAATATCTGTGTGTACTCACAAACACACTTGTGGCTGTGGATGAGACTGCCAGGCTCATCCTCTGCACATTTGTGGGAGTTACTCCATGGCTACAGCCATGGGTTTCCCATGCCTTTAGGACATATGCTAATTGACTGCACATATTTCAGACTTAGTTTTCACAATTGGTGCTTGCTTTTTTTCCCCCCACCCCCTCAGGAAACTGTCCTTGAGCTAGGAGAGATTTAAGAGGCTGTTTCTGAATGTGTATTTTCACCCCTAGTAAGAAAATGTCAGACATCTTGCCATTCACTCTGCCAGTGGTAAAGAGACTTCTGGGATGGAAAAAATCAGCCGGTGGGTCTGGAGGAGCAGGTGGTGGACAACAGAATGGACAGGTATGAGAAAGCAGTGAAAAGGCTAAAGAAAATAGGATGATTAGCTGATCTTGAGAAAGCAATAAATCACTCAGAACTGCAATATGAAATGTGTTACCACACTGAGCACCTGCTCTGAAGTTTGGGGACTTAGTACACCAAATATGGTAGATCAATAGGATACAACATACCAGTGTTCAGACCTTCTCTGAACAAATGAACACCATGTCTCATGATGGTTGTTTTCAGGTCAGACATGGGAAAGTGTTGCCACATTTTATATAGTGACAATTTTGGCACCGGCTGGACCTTCACAGTCATCATGAGCTCGAGGCAACTAAAGCTTCAAATATGCTTTTTAGTCTGAAAAAAAGATGAAGTATGTGTAGTTCCTTACCATTACTGGAGAGCTGAGACCCAGTTTGCCTCCAGTATTAATGCCTCAGCACACAGAGATCCTAACAGAACTGCTACCTCTGGATGATTATACCCGTTCCATCCCAGAAAAAAAAAAATGCTAATTTCCCAGCAGGTATTGAGTCGAAAAGTAATTACATCCCAGAAAAGCCACCACCTGGATATATGGCTGACGATAGAGAAACAAGTGATCAACGGTTGAAGCAAAGCATGGACGCAAGCTCACCCAGCTGTGTGTCTCCTATTAATCTCTCTCCTAGTAATCACAGCTTGGATTTTCAGCCAGTTCTCAGAAAATGCATTTCAGTGTTCAGTTGCATATTATGAACTAAACCAGAGAGAGGGTTAGAGAGATCTTGCATGCATCCTAGCCCTCATTCACTATAGATGACTTTACAGGTCCACCAACCTCGGAGAGGTTCTGCATGGGTTTGCTTTTCTATGTTAATTGAACTACTACAGTAGAAATTACAAGAAGGCATATAGGAAGGGAAGTAAGCTTGTATTACATAAGTGGGCAAGTTTGTGCTGAGTACCCACATGATGGTGCAATGTTTGTGCACTGTAACCAAAGATCCAGCTGGCACCCTGTAACAGTGTACAAAATTCCATTGGCTGTAACCTGATATGCACCAGCATGTCATACATCACCAGTCAAGCCCACTCAAAGACTTCACGGAACAACTCTCCCATCATAGTATTTGTGTATGATTGCATGGACTGTTTGCTACCCAACACAGTGAAAACAACAGTTGGGGTCTCATTAGTTAAAGCACTTTTGGAATGTGTTTTCTATATTTGAATATTAGATTGGAAAACTTTGTCTCTAGAAATGTCCTCCCCACACAGGGAAGAGAAGAAACCAAGACTTAATGATGACTTATTGGACATAAGACAGTGTCCCAGAAGTTATTAATAACAGCACTAGTTAAGTGTACAACTAATAAATGTATCAAGACCCAATATTACTGCACTATGCTGTTTCTCTGCATTTTTACTTTGCATAAATGAGGTATGTGTCCTGCTTCTTGGTCTAGGCAAGCCTTTATAATGTTTCAATACCTAATTTGTTATTCCTAGGTTTCCATTATTTTTGTGTCTTTAATATGTATATATATTTACATATATTTATATACATAAATATCAAGATTTCCAAATTATCATTTAGAATCAAAATTTCCTTATAGAAACTAATTTTTCTGCCTTCTGCCAAAAATAAACAAACTCTTGGGAGTAAGAAAAGTGGGTTAACTTGGAAATCCTTGACTGTAACGTGTCCAGTGGATCTTAGCAGTCATTCTTTATATGTTTGCTTATTTCCTGCTGAACTGCTTTAGAAGCAAAACTTACTGAAAAATTCCAGGCTTTTCATCCCATTTTTGTTCTTATTCAAATAGGGCAGTATGAGGTCATTGTGGTAAATAATTGCACTGATAGCTGCTGGGGTAGTTAATCCTGAGTCCAGTAAAGGTTTGTTGGGGATTAAGTTCTTTTGTTTATAAAACCAAAACCTACAAATAATCATAAAAGTGTTTTGATTGTGGGATCAATGACTATTTGTTAGTGTCACATTATGCTTCCAAATAACAAGTGAACTTCTTATTAGCCAAACTGGTATACACATACTCTCTGTATCTATTTAGTCATTAAGAAGGGATTGACTATTTAAACACTTACTAAATACCAAGCACTATTTTCAAACTTTGCCATTGGTAAGGAGCAAACAAGTCTACTCTCGTCTTTCCATTTGGAAAAAAGCATTACTCAGAAAACCATGTCAAAAGGAACACACTGATGCAATAGTATGAATAGAATTAGAGTATGCTCACATTCCTGAGTGGCCCTCTCATGTTTGAAGAGAGACAGATCTAAGGGATGATATTCATGTTGTTATAAATGTCTTGCTTATTTCATACCTGCAACTGGCATTGGATTCAGCCTGGAGAAAAATGCATGACCATAATAAAGAGACTGAAGAAACGAATTATTGCTGCTATGAGTTCGAGGTCAGCCTGGTCTACAAAGTGAGTCCAGGACAACCAAGGCTACACAGAGGAACCCTGTCTCAAAACCAAAACGAAACCACCTAACAATAGTGCTACTTCTTCCAGTCAGTTTCCCTGTGGTTCTGAGCAAAACTCCGCATCCTTGCCCATCATCCACTAACAGTTCTTATCCTTACTTAACTAAAAAAAACAACAACAACAAAACAATTAGAAAGAGTTTTCCTTATTTATCACCAAGTCTACCCACATCTTTTCTCCCACTGGAAGACAAACTTTCTGCTATCCTATATGTGGCATCCTTTTATTTCTGCACTGTGTTCACAGTCATTGGACTTTCCCTAAGACAGTAGATTACAACAGAAGCTGTATGTTTCCCATGTGCTCCGTTCTCCCTGGTCAGCCCAGTCATGCATCATTCCATCCTGTTAGAGTACATGTACTCTGTTTCATATGATATGTAGAAACGCATGTATTCTCTGCAAGGTTGCTGAGGTTCAATGCGATTCAGCCCCTGTACTTTACTTTCATGACTTTAGCTCCTCTCCTATCCTTCTCTCTACTTCATACATTTGCTGGTCCTAAAGCTCAGCATAGCACAGGCCTCTTTACTTCTTACCTCATCAGGCCTGGCTTAGCTTCCTCCAGATAACTATACATACCTCCCTCCCTCATCTGTCATGTCCTTTGCTCTCACGTTGCTCCTGGGGTGTTCCCTATATGTTATTTTACTGCTCTTGCTGGTTGTTTTACTGTTTTAGTCAGAGTTGTTTAGAGTAACAGAACTTATAGAATGAATCTCTGTCTCTCTCTCTCTCTCTCTCTCTCTCTCTCTCTCTCTCTCTCTCTCTCTGGGTTTCATTTGAATGGCTTACAGGCCATGGTCAAGCTAATATTATAATGACTATCTATGTACAGAAGGTCTAAGAATCCATCAATCGTTCATTCCTCAAGGCTGGATGTCTCAGCTGGTCTTCAATATATGCCAGAATCCCAAAAAATAGGTTCTAATGGCAGCAGAGGAATGGACTTGCTAATGAGGGCAAGAGGAAGCAACAGAGAGAGAGAGAGACTTTCGCTTCCATGCCTTTATATAGGCTTCCAGCAGAAGGTATGGCCCAAATGACAAGTGGGTCTCCCACCTCAAAAGATCTGGATTAAAGTTTTGTCTTCCTACCTCAAAGATCCAGATTAGAAGTAGATTGCCCATTTCTTTCAAATGACCCAATAAAGCAGAAGTAAATAAATAAATCCCTCACAGGTGTGACCAGGAATTTGGGGGTATTAGTTAATTCCAGATGTAGTCAATTTGGCCGCCAAGACTAGCCATTACATTTAGTTAGTGTTTCAATTTATCTCACCTTCTAGCTTATTACTGAGTAAAGTCCGAGAAGGAATCCAAGGTAGGACCTTGGTGCAGAGGCAGTGGAGGAATGCCACTTACTGGATTGCTTCTGGCTTTTACAGCCTGTTTTCTTATATTTCCCAGAACCACCACTTGCTTAGGGATGGCCCCAGCAGCCATGAGATAGGACCTTCTACATCAGTCACTAATAGAGAAAATGCACAGTAGCCTTTCCTACAGGCAAGTCTTATGAAGGCATTTTCTCCTTGAGCATCCCTCTTCCCGAATAGTGTAGCATGTGTCAAGCTGACAATAAACTGGCCAGGGCAGTAGCTTATCTTTCTTTGTAGTGTTTGTTATTTTTTTGAAACACCATTTGTATCATTTATTTGTATAGTACATAGTCTGTGTGCCCATATTCCACTGGAGTGTAAATTATTTGCAAACAAGAATTCTTATTAACACACAGTTCCTTTTTGGTTGGCTTTTACATTATCTACACAACATAGAATACATGTCACATATAGGATTTTACCTAATGCTTGTTGGATGGACTGAGTAGGTAAAAGACAAGGATCACAGAAAGGAATACATCAGGCTAAAAGATGAGCTCATGAAATCTCCCGTATGGGGGAAAGTTCATACTTTAGAAAACCAGAGCAACCTGGTGTGAAAGGGAGGATGAATGTGGTCCATGATGCTTCCTCTAAACTACAAAACAACCAAAGAACTGACAGTTAGTTGCCTCTCTTTGTCCTTGAGTGCATCCAGGTGAACCCTGGTGAACAATAGAATGCTTTCTATTGTGAGCCATGATAGGACCTTACCACATCAACTACTGAACAAACAGCACATCTCAACTGGAGCAGTTTGGTAACTCTATAGACACTTTGCTGCATAAGGTACTTACAGAAACTGCTCGGGACCTCAGCAGGACCTTAACTGCTGAGAAGCACTTTCTCTTCAGTCCTTAGTTTTCATTGCTCATCTTACTCTTCTGCGAATTCAGCTATTTTTAAAAAATAGTAAACTTTTCTGCAATAATACAGCCAGCACAGAAACTCTTAATCTTATCTGTATTCCACCTTCATTTTAGAGAAATTTAGTGTTGGAGTTCCTGTCTTCCCCTCTAAAATCAATCAGATTACATATTTTCATTGAAAAATGGACAAACTCTTTTAAACAGAGGGATAAGTCTAATATATAATTTGCATTCACTGGGATGTGCTAAGAATTCTGAATGATTTGGATGCTATCAAACCACAGTTTCATGGAAGGAAACAGGAGGCATTGAGTTACTAGTTAGAGATAAACCACAGTTTGTTAGTCAAAACAGTAACCTGGCCACAATAACTTTAGTTTTTGTCTGTTTTCATGAGTGTTAATTTCACATGACACACAACACAGAAAGACCAAAAGAAACCTGCATGGGAGTATTCCTAGATACGGAAGGGGAATTGTAAGCTTTGACAACCCCATTTTAATATTAGGTAGTCAGCACAGTCTACCATTTGGAGCAGAAGCTCTGTCAACCTAGACAATAACATGTTTGTCCTTTGCACCAGAATGACCAAAGCTCTCTATTATCCATGACTATTTTCTAGGAAATGGGAAGTTAGAATATTTCTCATAAGATATGCAGATGGTGGGGGTGACAGGTGTCATGTGAAAAAGCCTCTTATGGTATTATACTGGCTTCAGATGAAATCTCCAGGAAGAAGCCAATTCAAAGCAACTCTTCTTAATCTGACTGACAGGAGCCAGGGACACATACTTCCAATCTGTCTTACGTAGCATTAGACTGAGTTTAGTACAAAAGGGCTCCAAGCAAAATTAGGGACCCCACTCAAGCTCCTTGGGATCTCAAGTAGCGAAATAGATCTCACTAGCCATCCACCTCTGTATTGACCCTGGTGTTTGTTCAAGGCATTAAAACAGGATGTCTCGATGTTTGCACAGACTCTGACTAGTCCAATAAATAGAACATACTGGCCCCATCCCATCATCTAGAACAGCCTTGGTCAGTGAGCAAAGGCCAATTCGATTATTTCTCAGTACCGAGTTGGCCTCATGCATCACTTCAACAGGAAGTCAGCAACCAATTTTGTCTCACTGTTTCTAATTGGAGGACACCCAAGGTACAAATGACTGCCAGGGCCTGATCATAAATACTGTGTCTAAACTGGGCTCCATTACATTCACTCCACATGTGTGTACTGTCTGGGAGAAAAATGAGACTCTCCACTTTGCATTTCAGTATAGTTTCTCAGGAGGACATGGTACCCCTGGAAAGACACCATTACTTTTGCTTGTGAGTCCCAAGTATTACCTATATTGTTTTGTGCAAAAAACCTTAGGGATTTTAATGTGGCCTCCTAACTGGCAAAAAAGTGCTAACACTTTCAGTTCTGTTTTTAAGATGTCTGATCCATCAGTCCTATCTGTCCTCCCTGTTCATTCTACAAGCTGGATGGGCATTTGTTTGCCAGAAACGATCACAGCAGAACAGCCATAATGCCACCTGGAAGGATAGCAACAGTGGTAAAGAACTGCCAGCAGGCCTGGAAGGGATCAGAAGGATACATAGTTAGTGTTTCAGCAACGGATTTGGGCAATACCCTAATCAATGGCTAGCAGGCACTACAGCCTAGCCTGTGCATTGGATTGTTGGTGAAGATGTTACACTGTCTGACAGGAGAAATTACAGTTTCGATAGGGCAGGCTTGGCTTAATTATAGTGGTTTCACCAAAAAAAGCAGAGTCTTGCTGTATAGATCCGTCTCAACACTGTAATTTGTAGCTGTGAATCATTGCCCCTATTCTTGATCTCAAAGAGAGATATTTTGAGTCTGTTGGACTGTAGTTTTCTAAGTGACACGTCAAACCTTGAGGCTGCTAAAGACAGTATATAAGTCAGTAAAATTGTAACAATGATCACTGAGGATTTATTACCCAGAGCAGAGAATAGCCATGAGTTATAGCTACAGATTAGAGTGAATGACACCCATTTTCTGCAGGGCCACCAAGAAAGAATAACCTTAGTAACTGAAGAGATGCATGCTACTTGGACTCAAATCAGCCAACCCATTAGTGTACATGGTCCAGGCATGTAGGGGACCTCAGTTGTGGATTGAGAACTCCACAATGAGGGATACGATAAAATGACAAAACTCACAAGAACTTCTGTATGAAAGCAATTTGCCCTCACCAGAAGTTAAATACAGCAAAGTCATTGGTCATTAAATGTAGATATTAGGGTTATGGGACTCTAAACTGGACAGAGACTGCTGACTCTGGCTTTACTCGAAAGATGCCGATTGATGGATTAGCTTTATGAAGGGGGAGTCAGAATAGTGCAACCAGTGCCTGTTCCCTAAAAAGCCCAGTTAGCTTCCAGTTCTTAAAGTGCCCCGTAAGATGTTAGACCTGGAGACTGTGCAGTTTATTCACCTGAACGACAACATTGCAAATCTACCTATAGTTCAAAAACACTACTTTATAAACAGTCTTCTGCATTTCTCAGGGTTTGCCAATTACCCCTAATGGAAGAAGTCTGTGTTAATACCACAGGCAGTAAGTACACTAATCATAAATTTTTCTGAATGACAACATTATGGATATAGGAAAGCTTTGGAAATTAAATATAGAAGCACTCATTGCAGGGAATCTTATGGAAGAAGGGGGAGATAGAAGGATCTGGGAGGGATAAGAGCTCCACAAGGAGTCCAGTGGAGCCAAGGAACCTGGGTCCAAGGGGGCCTGCAGAGACCAACGGTCCAGCCAATGACCATATATAGAGATGACCTAATATTTCTGCTCAGACATAGCCCATAGACAGATCAGTCTCCAAGTGGGTTCCCTAGTAGGGGGAATAGGTGCTCTTTGATCATCTCCCCGTGGGAGTTGCAGTCTTGCCAGGCCACAGAGGAGGAAGACAATGCAGCCAATCTTTTATTATTATTATTCTGCTCTCTTCTTTTCTTTTCTTTTCTTTTCTTTTTAATTGCACTTTATTTACTTTGTATCCCCCATCTAGTTCTCTCCCTCTTCCCCTCCCAAGCCCTCCCTTTCTCCCCTTTCTCCACACATGCCCTTCCCCAAGTCCACTGGTAGGGAAGGGTTTCTTTTTCTTCCTTCTGATACTAGTCTGTTAGGTCTCATCAAGAGTGGCTGCATTGTCTTCCTCTGTGGCCTGGTAAGGCTGCTCCCCCCTCAGGGGGAGGTGATCAAAGAGCAGGCCAATCAGTTCATGTCAGAAGCAGTCCCTGTTCCCATTACTATGGAACCCACTTGGACACTGAACTGCCATGGGCTACATCTGTGCAGGGGTTCTAGGTTATCTCCATGAATGGTACTTGGTTGGAGTATGAGTCTCAGGAAAGACTCTTGTGCTCAAATCTTTTGGTTCTGTTGCTCTCCTTGTGGACCTCCTGTCCTCTCCAGATCTTACTATTTCCCACTTCTTTTATAAGATTCCCTGCATTCTGCCCAAAGTTTGTCTATAAGTCACAACATCTGCTTTTATATTCTGCAGGGCAGAGCCTTTCAGAGGCCCTCTGTGGAAAGCTCCTAGCTTGTTTCCTGTTTTCTTCTTCTTCTGGTGTCCATCCTCTTTGCCTTTCTGAATGGGGACTGAGCATTTTAGTGAGAGACCTCCCTCTAGATTCGTTTTTTGCTCAACCATGTTTGTAGCAGCTTTATTTGTAATAGCCAGAAGCAAGAAACAACCCAGATTCCCCTCAACTGAAGATTGGATACAGAAATTGTGGTAAACCTACACAATGGAATATTACTCAGCAATGAAAAACAAGGAAATCATGAAATTTGCAGGTAAATGGTGGGAACTGGAAAGGATCATCATGAATGAGCTATCTCAGAAGCAAAAAGACACACACAGCATATACTCACTCATATAGACATATTATATAGTATAAACCTACTACAATATGTACACCCAAAAAGCAGCCAATCTTGATGAGAGCTGATAGGCTAGGATCAAATGGAAGAGTAGGAGGACCTCCCCTAGCAGTGGACTGGGGGAAGGGCACAGGGGTGGAAGAGGGAGGGATGATGGGACAGGAAGGAGATGAGGGAGGGGGGCTACAGCCAGTATATAAAGTGAATAAATTATAATAAATAATAAATGAAAATTTTAAAAAAAATATAGAAGGACTCATGATAAACTTGACTCAAACAGATGGGAGGTTGAGATTACCCAGGGAGAGGACTAACAGCATACGAGGGAGATCTTAGTTAGAAGTAGCCAGGATCCTTTGGTAAGGTAAAATAAGCATGGCCAGTGCCTAAGACCACATACCGGGTGTTATCAATTTGTTCAGTGTATTCAATAATACATAATACCTATAATTGCCCAGATTATGGGAGCATATATAGTTCAAATGGAATTTTCCAGTACTGACAATACTCCTCACAAGTGATATATGCTATCTAACACCTCAACGCCAGGCTATAGACTCACATGTTTAAACATGTGGTTCCCAGCAAATAGTTCTATTTGGAGACCTTGTAAAAGCTTTTGGACATGGGACATAGCGGGTAGAAGGCATGCTCTAGGCAATAGGGTAAGATATATGGGTTACAGCCTGTCCCTGGTTCTGCCCAAATCTCTGTTTCCTAGTAGGCACCTGGAAAAGTAGCAGCCTAGTACAATAATGCCATCATCATGAAAGACTGCATTCCCTCAGTCTGTGATCCCAGGGAGGTTTTTCCTCCTTTAAGTTGCTTCTTGTCAGGTATTTCTTCTCAGCCGTCTTTCAAGTAACCAAGGGAGTAGGGTGAGAAGGCACTGTGTAGAGCCTTGGGCTAAGAGTCAAGAAGATGCTCATGTGCTACAGGCTTCAATTTATGAACTTATGTGCCACTTAAATATTTTCCCCTGCTTAAGAACTTTGCAATGGTGAAGAACATTCCAGACTTAATTCAGATTTGCTTCGAATGAGAACTCGCCCTACTGCCTTCTCTTATACCAAAGAGAATGTTTTTATATTGTAGAGGTGTGCTAAGTGCTCTGGATACCCTGCGCTAAGTCTTCATGAGCTTTAATTCTCTCCAAATAGGTTTATGCATTTCCATGTAACGGCATGTGATAGCTAGGGTACGGGAAAGTGACAGGGAAAGAAGGTCAGTGTCCTTAAGCTATCGCATTTTAAGTCAGGTCCCCGTGACTCATAATCTACAGCTGTAAATGTCGAAGTAACCATTATATGCCAAGTTCTTCCCAAACCCCACCGACTAACAAGTTAGACTTCAGTTATGGCATAGTATGTGCAGACTTGCTGAAACTTAGTGTCTTCTTTTAAATGTATTTATTTATTATTACTATTTATGAAAATTCATTCACTTTATATGCTGGCTGTATCCCCCTATCTCATATCCTCCCAGTCCCTACCTACCTACCTTTTCCCCCACTATGTCCCTCTCCTAGTCTGCTTATAGGGGAGGTCTTCCTCTCCTACTGTCAGACCCTAGCCTATCAGGTCTCATCAGGACTGTCTGGATCTTCTTTCTCTGTGGCCTAGTAAGGCCACCTCACCAGAGGGACATGATCAAAGAGCAGGCAACAGAGTTCATGCCAGTGACTGCCCCTGGTTTCCTTATTAGAAAGCCCACATGGAGACTGAATTGCCGATGGGCTACATCTGAGTAGGATGTCTAGGTTTTTTCCATGCATAGTCCTTGCTTAATTCATCAGTCTCTGCAGGACCCACTGACCCTAGGTTTTTTTTTTTTTTTTTTTTTTTTTTTTTTTTTTTTTTTTTTTTTT
>REGO01000590.1:202296-215920 GCA_010120015.1 Rhombomys opimus | reverse complement strand
TTTTTTTTTTTTTTTTTTTTTTTTTTTTTTTGGCTTTGGTTTCCTTGCAGAACGCCTGTCCCTTCTAGACCTTTCTATCTCCTTCTTCTTCCATAAGATTCCCTGCACTCTGCCCAAAGTTGGCTATGAGTCTCAGCATCTGCTGATGGGTAGAGTCTTTCAGGGGCCCTCTGTGGAAGGCTCCTGTCAAGTTTCCTGTCTTCTCCTATTTCCAAACTCAAGGGATGACAATGTTGGAGAGGTTGTGGAGAAAGGGGAACCCACCTCCATTGCTGGTGGGAATGTAAACTTGTACAACCACTTTGGAAATCAATCTGGTGCTTTCTCAGACAATTAGGAGTAGTGCTACCTCAAAACCCAGCTATACCACTCCTGGGCATATATTTGAAAGATGCTCAACCAAGCAACCAGGACATTTGCTCAAATATGTTCATAGCATCTTTATTCATAATAGCCAGAATCTGGAAATAGCCTATTCCCTCAACCTCAAGAATGGATAGAGAAATTGTGGTAGATTTACACAATGGAATATTACTCAGCAATTAAAAACAATGAAGTCATGAACATTTCAGGCAAATGGATGGAACGAGAAAAGATTACCCTGAGTGAGGTAACCCAGTAACAGAAAGACACACATGGTGCACACTCATTTATAATTGGAAATTAGCCATATAAAATAGGATAAATATACTAAAATCTATAGTTCTAAAGAAGCTAAAGAACAGGGAAGAATCTAGGGAAGAGGCTTATTGTCTTCTAACCGGCTAGTGCTCAGCAGATTTAAAGCCTGCCACTTGTGAGTTGAGAATCTACCCTAAAGTTCCATGTGATGGAGAGGAAAAAATCCTCAGGTGTTAAAAGAAAGCAGATGTGCACTTTCTGGTGACAGAGTCTTTCTTCCAGCTTCCAAATTCACATGCGAAATACAGAGTTTTGTAAGAGCATACTCAAAATGTGTTTGAGTCTACTCAAATTCTATTATTTCTATAAGGATAAAATAAGATTGAATAAAGTAAATATTCACAGTGAAGGATGTGACTAAACATCTGTTTGGATCATCCTGAGTGAGCTATCCCAGAAGCAGAAAGACACACATGGTATATACTTACTCATATAGACATATAATATAGGATAAACCTACTAAAATCTGTACACCTAAAGAAACTAATCAAGAGGGAGGGAGGACTCTGGCTAAAATGCTCAATCCCCATTCAGAAAGGCAAAGAGGATGGACACCAGAAGAAGAAGAAAACAGGGAACAGGACAGGAGCCTCCCATAGAGGGTCTCTGAAAGTCTCTGCCCTGCAGACTGTCAAAGCAGATGCTGAGACTTATGGGCAACCTTTGGGCAGAGTGCAGGGAATCTTAGGAAAGAAGTGGGAAACAGTAAGATCTGGAGAGGACTTATGGCCAAACTTTGGGCAGAATGCAGGAAATCTTATGAAAGAAGTGGGAAATAGTAAGATCTGGAGAGGACAGGAGGTCCACAAGGAGAGCAACAGAACAAAAAAATTTGAGCACAGGGGTCTTTCGTGAGACTCATACTCCAACCAAGTACCATGCGTGGAGATAACCTAGAACCCCTGCAAAGATGTAGCCCACGGCAGTTCAGTGTCCAAGTGGGTTCCATAGTAATGGGAACAGGGACTGCTTCTGACATGAACTGATTGGCCTGCTCTTTGATCACCTCCCCCTGAGGGGGGAGCAGCCTTACCAGGCCACAGAGGAAGACAATGCAGCCACTCTTGATGAGACCTAACAGACTAGGATCAGAAGGAAGAAAAAGAATCCCTACCAGTGGACTTGGGGAGGGGAGTTTGTGGAGAAGGGGGAGGAAGGGAGAGATTGGGAGGGTTGGAGGGAGGGAACTAGGAGGATGGATAAAAAGTAAAGAAAGTATAATTAAAAATAAAAAAAAAAACATGTAAAAAAAAGATTCCAGAAACACAGAACCAGGACTGAGTATTTTTCTGTAAATAAGGTCTAGCTGACTAGTGTTTAATTGCAATGTTTGGTATGCTCTGAACTTATTCTATGAATTAAGAAAATTCCACAACAATATTTTCTGAAAATTAAAATGGCAGAATATATAACAGTTCTCCCTAACACTAATAAAATTACAACTACAATAATTTCTGACAGTTCACCAGACAGCATCAATTCCAAGATTACTGCAGAGGTGCATTTAATGAGGATGTTGAATCAGCTGTGCTGTCTCTTAAACAGTTCAGTGAGTCTGATGACTGCTGTGCTCCTTAACTTTTAAGAGATAAATTTTTACTATTTTGCTTGGGCCACTCTTGAGAGCACACGGAAAGATTGGTAGAGAGATCTGAGGATTAGTGGTGTGGAACTGAGAGGCAGCGAAGGGACTGGTCCTTCCTGTGTTACCTGTGCGCCTTCACATCAGAGTAATGGTCCTTGGAGAAGAATCTTGACTTAACACACGCATGAAATAAGGAATTAGGGCCTGCCAGCAGCAGCCACACTAAACACAGCCCTAGCACATTTTAGTAAAGTGGTAGAAGGTTTGGGTGACACAGGGAGAAATCCAACAGTGAGGGCAGAAAGAGTCTCGGGCAATCATCAGGCAATGCAGGAGTTTATGGGATTAATTGAGTGATGACTGCCTCTGGTCCCCATGTGAATCATGACGAATTTTAAACCAGCCTGGGCTGCATAAGGAGTTCAAGTACAGCCTTGGCTGTAAGATTTGTTTTAAAAACAAAACAATACACGAATATTTTTCTTCATTCAGAAGTCACACTTGTTTACTTGAAAGTCATCTGCTGGACTACAGACAATCTGATCCTTTTGAGCTTTCAAGCAAAACAGGAAGTTCTGAGTATGCTTGGCACACTTGAAGAACTAGTAGGGTTTATCAAATAGAAATCTCAGCTACACAGAGGCCCAGATACAGAAACACACAAACACACACACACACACACACACACAAACATGCACAGACACACACATACTCAGAACACACACACAGACATATATACTCAGCACACACACACACATAGTCAGCACACATACACACAGACACACACACACACACACAGCACACAGACATGCACATGCTGAAATGGAGATCTTAGTGAACTTAATTTCAGAAGAGAGTTCTAGGGATGCTTGGAGAGAAGGACTGGGATGACCATCGCTCTGATACCTCCTTCCATGGGGGTTCTATCCCCATCACAACTGCTCCACTCTGTGACATTTCACCTAACTCTAATAAGTACACCAGTCTACCTTCAAATTGACTCCCATTGGAAATTAGGGCTTCCATTTGTGAATTTAATGAAATCAGTCTACGCAGATGTCATTCAAGGCCTATAACTCATTCCAAAATGAAGTTGACTAGTAAGACATTGCTTGCCCTGAAATCTGAGCTGTGGTCTGTACTGATTACAAAGACTGACATTAAACCTTCTGTCAGGTGAAATGTGGTCCTTCAAAGATGTCCATGTCCTAATCTTGGAGAATACCTTTAATCCCAGCACTTGGTGGTGGTGGAGGTGGGGTGTGGGAGGGAGACAGAGAGAGCTCTTTGTTTTGTTTATTCATTTTTTTTTGTCTTTTTGATTGTGTTGATTTTGGTTTTTGTTTGTGGAGAGAGATAGAGACAGGGAGAGGGAGAGAGAAAGAGAGAAAGAGAGAGAGAGAAAGAGAGAACTTGAAATTGCATGGGTAGAGAGGTGGGAGGATTTGGAAAGAGCTGGGGGAGGGGCAAACACATGACCAAAACTTTAAGTTTGCTACAATAGCTATAGAAACGGATTTGGACTTTGGGTCCTTAAAGTGGGTATTGCTGGAAAAACTACCAAAAATTGCTGAAGTGGTTTTGGATTTAGCCAGCAGGCAGAGGCTGGAAGAATTTACAGACTTGAGGAAAAAGTTCAAAGCACCATGGGAGCAGAGCAAACAACAAATAAAGTTAGAAAGGTGGAAGTGTGTGTGCTTGGAGTATTTACAGGAATGATGAAATTTACAGAGCACAAGCCTTAAAGAGACAAATGGGGTGGGGTCAGAGACACTGAGGATGGTGCCAAGTGTGAGATGGCATAGGAAGAGAGTTTGCACACTTTTTTTTTTCAGCCTTGGTAACTGAAATTTGTATAGCTCCCACAATAGTTAAGACTAATAAAACATCCTTACAAATAATGTTTCCTCTCCTTACAAACTACATGGGAAATCACGATTTTCTTCATATAGGGACACCATTATAATTGTGAAGTTGCATCCCGCAAACAGATGTGTGTCTATATACATGTGTGCATATGTATGTTATGTGTGTGTATCCAGGAAAAAAAAATATTCTTTGTTGTCAGTCTGAAGAGCATTAATCAGACAACAGAACTCTCAGGTAATTCAAATGTAACATGTGTACTCAAAAGAAAATCTATTAGTGTAGCCATATGCCTAGAATTTTGCTAAACTTACCAGGAACAAAGAACTCCAGAAGGAGAAGGAGAAGCTAAAGCGGGAGAGGCTGAAGAAAAGGAAGCAGCTTGAAGAGAAGGAGTGGGAGATGATGTGCAGAGTGAAGCCAGGTGTTGTTAAAAACAAAAGAGGCAGAGAGGAGCTAGGAAGGCAGTTATTCAGTGCAGTTCAGAAACACCCTGCCTCTTTGGATGAACTTCTGAAAGCATTCTGTGAGTTTGGGCATCAGTTGTTTCTGTATTTACCATACTATATCAGTGGACAATGACTGCGTCATTGCTCTCTTGCTGCTACGAATGAGAAGATGCTGTAACTTTAAAGGACATTTTAATTTTAGAGCTAAGTAGACATAAAATGTAATAATTTCATTGATTTTAAGAACTGTATCATTTTAGTATTTTAAACTATGAAATATAGGGGCAAATGGAATATTATAAATTGACATATTTATTGCATACCTATCATGTACACACTCCTGTAATAAATCAAGGTAGCTTATTAATCCTGATGCAAGAGTTTTCCTTTTTGCCATTTGATATTAGTCAACCATTTAGTCTTAGTGCCAACAATATATCACGCTGGAACAGCACAGTGGGGTGGAGCACCGACTTTGGAGCCAGTTCCTTGGGTCAAAAATTTAAATTTGTTTTTATTATTGGTAAGCCAGTAAGTAACTAGGATAGCCTCTGTGTCCTAGTTTCCTCATAATAAGAGTGTTTACTATTAAAAAATTGTTAGGAGTAACTAAAATCACCACCCCAAAAGTACTTAGAACAGTGCTACACGGAGAAAGAGTTTGTGTAATAACATTCCTGCATTACAACACTGCACATTTTATCTGTACCTTGGGACTTCACCTAAAAAATTATTTATTGTTACTCAATACACTATGGAAACAACATATTTCCCCTTATAAATATTAAGAAATTAAGAAGTAAATTTAATATTTGACTTTCCTGTAAACTATGGTATAGTATTAATAACAGTTTTCCCAATTAAAACAATAACAAAACCTTTTATCTACATATGCATAGGAAGGCACAAACAACTCAAATGAATTACTACTGTTTTTTTTAAAATATACTTATACTTTATACTTTGCAGAAAATAAGACAAAACAATGACTCTGACTGGATTAACCATTTATGGAACGAAAATGGCTGCAGTTTTCCATAAAAGACACAAATTTAAATAGTTTAAATTCTATCACACAGTGCATTGATAACTATGCATTTACTTATAACTTAGTTCATTTTATTTATGAGAATTTGGCGCTTATGCACTGTCAAAGATTTGACTTGCTCAAGTCCACAATATTTATTTGCTCAGAAGTCAGACCAAAAGTATACACTAATGTTCAAATGGAATATTCATGTACTATTAACCGTCTTGTTTCATACGTTTTAATTATCAATGAATTCAATGGCTGGCTCTTTGACCTCCACCCTCCACCCCGAGGGAGAAGCAGTCTTGCTAGGCCAAGAGGAGGACATTGCAGACAGTCCTGAAGAGACCTAATAAGTTAGGGTCGGATGGAAGGGGAAGAGGACCTTCCCTATCGGTGGACTTAGAGAGGGGCAGGGAGGAGATGAGAGAGGGAGGATAGGATTGGAAGCATATTAGGGAGGGGGCTACAGCTCGGATACAAAGTTAATAAACTGTAACTAATATAAAATAATAAAAAATTTAATTAAAAAATAAATAAAAAGTGGCCTTATGAAAAAGATTCTCTTGAAAAACCAAATATTTCAGTGGTTGTTGAGATGGATCAGCATGTAAAGGCACCTACCACCGAGACTGAAGTTTAAGTCCTGGTAGCCATGAGGTGGGAAAGTGAAAATCAGCTTCCTTATTTTGCCTTTTGGCATTCACATGCTTGCCCTGGTCCATGTTCACACATACAAGAATAAGTAAATGTACTTTTAAAATTTAAAGAATGACTAGACAAGAGGAAGCCAGGGAGGTTGAGAGAGAGATTGAGAGAGTGAGATTCCAACCAATCCTTGGTGTAGTGATTAGTCAGTGGAATCTTGTCTTATAATTAACTGTACAAAATTACTGGAGAACACTTAATAGTCAGGCTAGCTCTATGCTAAGTATTGTGGAGTATGAGAGAAATAAAAGATTTGTGTTCATTATAATAAATTACTCAATTGATAGTAAAATCATTACAAGATAAGTTACACAAAGACACTCAAAGTAAATGTCACTACTGTAAGAGACTATTGCTACAGAGAATGAGGCAATATGCTATCTTAATACTAAAGTATATTAGTTGAAGAATAAGTGATAAATGCATGGCACATGGAAATCTCTCAAGAAAAGTGATTGTGAGCCTTTACGAAAGATATACATGAGGTCATGTTAAAGAATACCAAGATCATTAACATAAAGATAGAAGAGCTGTATTGGGAAATCTGTAGAAGTGAATTCATAGATATAATCATGACACTCCTTGGGGACAGAGAAGGAGAAAAATGTCAAGATCCTGAATCAGATGCACTTTTTTAAAGTTAGATAATAGAAAGAATATTCTCCTCTATCAGTGGGCTGGGGGGGGTCATAGGGAGAGAAGAGGGAGGGAAGGTGGAATTGGGAAGAGTTGAGGGAGGGGGACATAGCTGGGATACATATTGAATTAATTTTAATGAATGATACTAATAAAAAATAAATAATATCTTGCATTTGAAAAAAAAGCAAATAGAAACAAAAGAACCAGTAAACTTTCTATGAGCCAAATTCCTTCTATGAATAAACTATTAATAAAAAAACTAGACTCATATTTTAAATAGGAGTCTAGATTTAGAGATCCTTAAAAATAACTGATGTGGGACTATAATAGACTATGAAAAGCTACTGAAAATTCTTGAATACATCAGTAGTATCCTAAAGCTCAAACCTAGAAATATATACATGTGATTCAGCCAAGGCAAGGAGGGACATAGGGAAAGCAGTTAAAACTCAGAATAGAACTATCTGCCTGTGATCCTTTCAGAGCAATCTTTACCTATTCCCAGAACAAGTGTTGGGCAGAGCTGTGAATTCATAGCATGGCACACTCTGCTTCTTATGACACTCTGCTCATTTGTTTTTTCTTTCTTTGAAGAGTAAGTTCATATCTCTTGATTCAGATAAATTACAGCTAAGTCCCTTATTAAATAATTTACAGGCATTGTCTTTGAACGTTTTCTAAAGGAGAGCATTACAAATTATAGAAGAGCAAACCTGGCATTTTTCTAGAGGTAAAAATATAGAATTGCCTTATAGAATGCTTAATGTGGAGGACCATGAGCCCATAAATAGAAAGACCTCAGAAAAATTTAATTGCTTTTTATGGGAAGGCTGTCAAAAGGAGAGGAGGCACGAGCAAACTGAATCCAACTTCCAATGAGGTAATTCTCCCCTTGCATCTGGTGAGCTGTCGCCATGAATGACAATTAGGATAAATTGACTATGTTTGGATAAGTCTAACCTGCAGAGAATTTTAGGAGAATCTATAGGGCTTTGTATGTGGTTTTGCCAATGATAACAAGTCATATTTCTGGATTATCACAGTAGATGTTGATACTGAGGAGAAGTAAGGGCTTTAAGAATGGTAGGGGAAGGTCTCATTCTTGATTTGGGCTACCTCTTGAACAAGTGGATGCTGAGAATACTTGCATGTTGAGTAAGTAACAGAAAGAATAGTTGTGTATATATTTTAATTATTCTAGCAAACTGAATGTCAAGTTTAGGTTATTTTATAGATTATATCTAGCAGTGAAAAGTCAAGCAATATTTGAAGACGGGAGCTAGAACAGAACAAAAAGCACCTTCAAACACCCTGTCACGGGTAACCAATGGAGATTAGCAAAACTGAGCTTCTGTTCCAGGAATTTGTAGCATTGCTTGCCCTACCTGGGAGACTTAATTCATATGGAAATTTCCCTCAGACTTGTACTACATTAGTACAGGATCTTAGGGCAAAGCTTTTAGCCACATTTTTTTATCCCTAGCACCTGGAAAGAAAGACACACTTTCAATTTAGAGCTTCCCCAACCACTAAAAGCTCTCAGAGTAGCTGCACACCTTGGCACTCAGCATTGAGTTCAACATCCTTCAAATCTATGGTGCTGGGAGCTGACAGTCACAGTGGAGACTGAGCTTTTGTTTACAGCAGGATGCAGATTTATGGCACCCAGCGGCACCAGCTTTCTTATATTATTACACATGAAAGGGACAGAGTGAGGTCTTTATTTCTATTTTGGTTTCACCCAAGGCTTCTCTCTTTTATTTGGTTGGAAAGTAAAATCTAAGTTGGGAAGGCTGGAAACTGAGATTTCTAATTAGTAACTTGGAACTTGAGGGAATAAATCAAGCTGTAATCCTTTTATAATCTTGTCACTACCTGAGAGGGACAGCTTTTCACTGCAGACTTCCACTATTAACAGAAGTACAAGTGGTGTCTCTCACTCGTAAAAATGCAAGGGACTTTTTCTTTGTTTGTTATTTGGAAGTATCCACTGTGAAATAGTAGATGAGTATTCAGGTTGCTCACTATGTCTCCTCATTGTCCCGCCTAATTTCCTCTGCATGCATACATACAACTGGAGAATAAAGAAATCAAGGCATGACAAGTAAATCCTCAAAGGCTAACAATATGATAAACTCACACAATCACATAGAATTCCCTAGAGATAATATGAGTAGAAAATACATTTATTTTATTTTTGTAATGTCTTAGAAGAGATAATTCAGCATTTACCTAGCCCTGTCCACAAGGTAAAACACCGTATTATATATGACTAAATACAAATGCATTCATATAAGACTTAATTGTGTCTGTGCGTATGTTATAAAATTAGTGAGGCGGTTTAAATAAAATGGTCCCCATAGGTAAATAGTAAGCAGCACTATTCGGAGGTAGGTGGGACTTTGTTGGAGGAGGTGTGTCCTTAGAGGATGAGGTTTTAGGTCTCCGAAGCTCAAGCCAGGTTCTGTGGCTCACTGGGTCTTTCTGATGCCTGCAGATCCATGTAGAACTCTCAACTACATTGTCAGCACCGTGTCTGCCTTCATGCTGCAATGCTTCCTGCCGTGATGATCATGGACTAAAGCTCTGAACTGTAAGCCATTCCCAATTAAGTGTTTTTCCTTATAAGAGTTGCCATGGTTTTCACAACAATAGAAACCCTAAGATAACTGTTGTTGACTATAGCTTGTTGACATGTGTTGATATTCTTGAGCTCCAGTGGCACAGTTGGTTAGCATGTGGTACTTATGTGATGATGTTCTGTTGGCAGATGATTTTGATTTGCTTTACTTCAATATTATATATTTTGAGACGCAGATAAAATGTATCATTTCACCCATCACTCACTAAACATGTATTGAATATTATCTATATGTACTATTTGTTAATAACAATCAGTTAAAATCTTTTCCGTAATCCAAACAGAGCTAAAGAGTTTACGTAAATACTTAGTCTATTCCTTTGAAGTACGGTCATGGGTTATCTTAATTTTCTAGATGAGGAAACAAAAAAAGGGAAAGTTGAAGCAATTTGTTGAGCATTTCATAGCAGGTAAACTGAGATTCTAGACTATAAGTTCTGATAGCTCAGAAACTAAAGCTATGGCTCCTATATTCCAGCCCCATAGATTCTTCATGTGTTGGGAATTTGATTCCTAGATGATGTCCTTCTGGGAAAAAAATGAGATCCTGGAAGTTCTGATCTTTTCAATAGATGAATTTTTAGATGGAGCCATAATATGGTGGTCATACTGGGAGATGGTTAAAAGTAGGAAAAGAAGTGCTAAGTGAAAGAAATTGGTCACTTGTGTAACTGTCTGTGCAGATATTCTGTCTCATCAGAGGCTCAGAGCCACGGGCCAAATGTAGATGGACAAAGGCCTCTGAACCTATTAGTCTAAATAACTAATTCTTTTTTGTAAGTTTCCAGGACAGGAACTCCACAAGGAGAAAAACAGAGCCAAAATACCTGGGCCCATGGTGGCCTGCAGAGCCCATTACTCCAACTAAGGGCCATGCATAGAGAGGACCTAGTCCCCCTATTCAATGGAAGCCTATTGGCTGCTCAGTTTCCAAGTAGGTTCCCTAGTAAGGAGTACAGGGGCTGTCTCTGACATGAACTCACTGGCCTGCTCTTTGGTCACCTCCCCCTGAGGGGTGCAGCCTTGCCAGGGCACAGAAGAAGATGATGCAGCCAGCCTTGATGAGACCTGATAGGCTAGGGTCAGATGGAAGGGGAGGAGGTCCTCCCCTTTCAGGGGACTAGGGAAAGGACATAGAGGGAGAAGAGGGAGGGTGCTTGGGACTGGAAAGGAGACAAGAGAGGAGGCTGCAGCAGCGATACAAAGTGAATAAATTTTAATAAAGAAAGAAAGAAAAATTTAGGAAAATACAAAAACTAGCATCAGTTTAGCAGACTTAGTAGCCCTTCCCAAGTGGAAGGAATAAAGTTATGGCTTTCCCTTTCCTGAAAAAAAAAGAAGAAGAAAGAAAGAAAAAAGAAAAAAAAACGAATTAGAGTTGAGGTCATATATGTGATATCCCTATAAAGAAGTGCTACCAAATCCTGTGGAAATCTGAACTTAAAAATCATTTTATGAACTTAGAAAAATTTAATATTTAAAAGTATTTAGATGGTGCACAGTTATTATTGGCTACTTTAATATCGGTTTGTAACAATGATCGAGAATCAAAAGGAAAAAAGAGCCAAATAAGGTTGGGTTGTTAAAAGATGTTTTTAGGGCTAACACAATGAAGCTCAATTATCCTCATATAAATAGTAAGAAAGATGACCCGAAGGTACCTCAAGAATTTTCTGAACTTTGTAGCCAACTATTAATTGCAGGCTTAAGGGTGCCACAGTTTTTATCTCATTGAAAAAGAGTTTGTACTTAGCTCCAGGGCATAGTAGCATAGCACCACCTGTAGAAGTATTTCTCCATGTTCATTTGTCCCAACACTCAGGGGCTGCTACTGCCATGTTCCAAAGGTTCTTGCCTATTTCTTGTGTTGGTAGAAGAGCTTGTTATTATAGGCGTCTATTTCTCAAGCATATAGAATGGCAAGTATTGTAGGTGATGGAACTACTTATCCAGATTTCTGACGAAAGCCTGGAAATCACGTTGATATGTAGCAGTGTTGGGGTCTCTTTGAGAAGCCCCTGAGAGGCTGTGAGGGTAACATGTGAATATGTGATAGCGAAAAGGGAGGTGCAATAGGAACCTTACCAAGTCTTTTGCCAAGTACACATAGGATCAGCCAAGAGAAAGGTCTTGTGGGTTGCATCCAGTAAGTCTGTACAGAACCGCCCAAACTCCTTTGAGCACATAACTGTGTATCCTGGATGCCAGAGATGCAGCTAGAGAATTTGACATTTCATGGGTTTTTTTTTTCTTTCTTGTCTTGGTGCCATCCCTTCTATTCTTGATAACATTCCTTGGTTTTGTAATAAGAATGTTATTCCCATGGCTATTTATCTTCAAGTCCATGAACTGTTTTTCATGCCATAAGGACTCAGTTGTGGGTTGTGCTGAGTCTCACGAGATACTTTGGATTTGGGCTCCTGAGAAATACTGGAACTGTTTAGACTTTTAGGGACTCATAGAATGGAATAAAAACATTTTGCATTATAAAGTAGACATAGGAGAACCAGCAACAGAATATCAAGGTTTGAATACAAAATACCTCTGAGGGTTCAAATATTGGGGATTAGTTATTACATGACATTGACTTTGGGAAAGTTAATAGATCCTGAAGGCTCTAACATAATCAGTGAATTAAACTCTTAATAGCTTTATATTTGATGACTTTTTTTTCAGGAGCTGTAAAGTAGTATGTGGGTGTGGGACTAAGCTTGAGGAAGGAGGTTATGATCCCTGCAAGGATGTCTTGCCCTCTCCTCTTCCCTTTCACATCCTTAGCTCTCTGGACACCATTGTGGATGATTTTCTTCTACAGTGATGCACAAATTCATCAAGGCAGAACCACAGAACCCACAGATTATGGACTAACACCCTCAGAATCTATGGATATAAACCAATCTTTCTTCTTACAAGCCATCCTTTGTAGGTACTTTTCCCCAGAAACAAAAAGTGATTAATGCAATGCTAAAGTCAACTGTATTTATGATCACCGTATTTAGAAATAATCTAGTTCACAAAGTTTGGCCCAGAAGCAAGCATCATTTCATAGTCCAGAAAAATGTCTCTTTCCAATAATGATACATAAAAAGTAATGGACTAATTCATGCTACAATTAAAAAAAGTCAAGCCACCAGACAGAAAATTACTATATGAAGAATATCTCATAAGTGTAACTTCAGATAAAGGTAACATTTTACCTGATGTAACATGTAGCTTAGGACTTTTTCCTTTCCCTTTCTTTGATTAGTTCACATCCACTAATATACTTTTTGATTGTTAGTTTATTTGTTTGTTTGTTTGAGACAGGGTTTCTCTGTGTAGCCTTGGCTGTCCTGGACTCACTCTGTAGACCAGGCTGGACTCAAACTGACAGAGATCCACCTGCCTCTGCCTCCTGGAGTGCTGAGATCAAAGGAGTGTGCCACCATACATGGTTTACTAATACATTTTTAAAAATGCGCTGCCTTTTCCTAACATTGCAGTACTTCTGTCAGTTTCACCATGAAGGTATTTAATGTTTTCTTTAAAGATTTGTTTATATGCATGAGAGTTTTGGCCGCATGCTCTGCATGTATGTGAACCATGAGCATGTCTGGTATTCATGGATCTCAGAAGAGGATGTTGGATTCTCTAGATGTGGAGTTAGGAATGGTTGTAAAGCACCATGTGGGTGCTGGGAACCAAACCAGGGTGTTTTGCAAGAGCAGCCAGTGCTCTTAACCTTTGACCCATTGCTCCAACCTGCAAAGTAAAATTCGTTTAAAATTATCTCTGCTCTTGTAAGAATTTGAGAGATTGCGCTATGAGCTGATATTTTCTTTCATTGGTAAATGAAAATACATTTTTAAACACTTCAGAAATTATAGAAGAGTTAAGTATTGAAGAGCTAATTGGGAGGTTCCTCAGCTCCTTTTCAGGTATGTAAAACTTTCAGATATGGCTTTATTAGGTTGTTCAATATAAATCTTAAACAAAATGTTTCTCAGGTAATAAGTTTCACATGTATTTACTTGCTTATGTCTGTG
>REGO01000590.1:163368-202279 GCA_010120015.1 Rhombomys opimus | reverse complement strand
ATATATATATAACCTTGTATATAACCCCAAGCAACTCTTAAAAGCCTCAAGTTAGCAGTTTTTATTTCTTTTCTTTGCATAAGTTTTAGACTGTAATTGAATATTATATCAATTTCATAATTATGTTGAAAATTCAGGCACGTTCCCAAAGATCCCCAGCCAGTGGGACAGAGATTCCTTCTTGGTCTGACTCTAATTTTCAAGGTCCTTTTACTTGGTCCTACTGCTATATCAGGCAGGTAACACGGACAGAAAGCGATGAGCTGAAGAAACAACTGTAGTGAACATAAAAAGACAGATGAAAGGGGTTATAAAAACCATGTATGAAGTCACAAGAGGGCTGAAGTGATAGGAGAATCAGGAAAGACATGACAAGGGGAAAAAAGAGGACTAGTGAACAATATTTAATATGTCAAGGTAGACAGAAATTGGGGCTGGAGAGATGGCTCAATGGTTAAGAGCACTGTCTATCCTTCCAAAGGACCCGGGTTCAAGACCCAGCACCCACATGGCAGCTCAAAATTGTCTGTAATGCCTATTCCAAGGGATCTGACACCTTCACAATAATGCACATAAAGTTAAATAAATAAAAAAAATTTAAAAAAAAGGTAGACAGAAATTATTTAAGTCTTGTTATTGGTCAGCACTATACATAGTTGTGTGTGTGTTTGTGTGTGTGTGTTTGTGTGTGTGTGTTTGTGTGTGTGTTTGTGTTTGTGTTTGTGTGTGTGTGTGTGAAAATAACATAGTTAAGGTGTGAACACTAATGTCCCCTTTTGCAATGGAATCACTAGACAGGATATAGCTGACAGTTATTTTCAAAGTTGGTCAACTAAGATAATATCCTTCCTGTCATTTAGCTAGAGGTGACAAGTCATGTAAGTCAAATGTTCTCACACGTGATGGTAATGGGAGAGATGTGTCAGACCAGCTTCATAATTTATCTTTCTAATCCTGCCTGCTTCTGGTTTCTCTGACAGATATTGATCTCCACTAAAGATTTTGTATTCTTCAATTGTGTTTCAGGGTCTTCTTCCAGAAACTCCATCTATAATTCTAAAATAAATTGTGGGACTTTGAGAAGCAGGAAAAACAGGTAAGCTTTAGTGGTTCTAGAGTCAAGTCTGAGCCCCTGACTCATGCTGGTGGCTCAGGAGCAAAATGGAGAAGGGCAGCTTCAGAGTCCAGTGAAGGAGAAAGCAGAAGATGAATACCAATCACTGTGTTTGTATCACTTCAGGTGTATTTTTTTTTTTTTTTTTTTTTTTAATGATCCTAGAGAAAGGCAGAGATAAATTTAGTCCAGACAAGTCAGTAGTCTGTGGTGGTTTGAATAAGAATGGCCCCGGTAGGCTCACAGATTAAAATTTTCTCTCTCTAGGGAGTGACACTATTGAAAGGATTAGAGATATATCACAGTAGGCAAGCTTTGAGGGTTTCAAAAGCTCAAGCAAGTCCCAGTGGCTCATTCTTCCTGCTGCCTGTGAATCAGTGAATCCAGATGTAGAACTCTCAGCTCCCTCTCCAGCACCATGTCTGCCTGCATGCCACCATGCTTCCTGCCACAATGCGAATGGACTAAATCTCTGGAATCGTAAGCCAGTCCCAGTTCAATGCTTTCCTTTATAAGAATTGTTGTGGTGATGGTGTCTTTCCACGGCACCAGAACACTGACTGACTAAGACAGTGGAAACACACATTATGACTTTTTGTCAGGAAGTGATGTCAGGACAAAAGTTTCCTTTCCTTCCCTAAGTTGACAGACAATACCATCATTCTTCTCGGTGATCAAGGAGTTCAGTGGCAAGCATCATGAAATGCTTCCACATCCTATTGTATGACTTTAATAGAACGCTCTTTCAAATTGTTGTTCAGCTTTTCCTTAGTGCTGACGCTTGTATAAATTACTGGTGTACTTTCCTTTTCATTTAAAAATATTTCAATACACTCTATTTTTAATTCTCATGAAATTGGCAAACGGAATGTTCTTAGATATGCTGATTGTTAACACTGTATCTAATAATTTTTCTCATTCTTGCCACCAACAACTGCCTTTGACAGAGTTTCTGAAGGGTGTCCCCTAGTTGCTGTAACTGACACTGGGGGTGAGAAAAAGAAAACCTAAGCATTATAGTGCCAATGAGACTATTTCTCCTTTGAAATTTGGTTTAAGTTTCTGAAAGGCAACAGTAATTATTACATACAATGAAACAAATACTTAAAGCTAATTATCATTTTTTCCTTTTCATTGAGAATTGCATACATACATATAATGCATTTTCATCAAATTTGCCCTCCATTCTCTCACCCATAATCCCCCACATACCCTTTTTCCCCTCCCAATTTCATGAAGTCTTTAAAACAAACAAGAATTTTCTCCACAATTGGTTCACAGATGTCAAACAAGCCTCTGGAGCATGAGCAACCTGTCAGGGTCCACCTTTCTTAAGAAAGCTTATTCGCCTTCCTATATGTACTGTTTAGAGTAATAGACAGTGTTTTGTTATCAAATCCTGGAGGGTAGCCAAGAGCAAGGCCTTTAAAGTTGGGGTGGGTCCACTTTGATCAACAACTCAAAAAGAGCTAACATATACCTGGTGCTGGGTTTGTTATCTGACAGCCCTTGGTGACTAGAAAAAGTATTGTTGTCCTATTACAGGGTAACAGCATGAGAATATATATGTATTATTTCTATATGCATATATTTACATATGTATGCATTTAAATAAGCTGGTGTTATAGGATTATACACGGCATTTTCAAAGATTTTTTGTTGTTGTTGTTAGTTAGCCCTACATATAATCTCTCCTCTGCCTGGCCATTCCCACATCTAACAAACCCTTCCTGCTCCATTATTCACCTTTCCCCCCCATCATGCCATCTGAGTTCTATTCCCCCTCCCTGAAAACTCATGCCATTCCAAAACAAGGCAAAACAAGATCATTTCTCACCCCCCACAAAACTCAACACCAAATGGATCAAGAATTTTAATATAAGACCTGATACTCCTGAGAGACCAAAAGATTAAAAATTAGCAGCTATTATTAATTAAGGCCTGAACTAGGTAGGTAAAGAAGTACAGTAATGCCCTGAGGGGAAGGGCCACCTCACTGCATTCTTTCCCCACCCACTAGAGATACAGTTGCTAGGAAACTGGCCCATCCCCCTAGGGAGGAACACCAGATCGTTAATGGTCTGGGAAACTTCCTATAGCCAATCAATTCAAAATGTAGCATTTTGACCAATAGATGCTTGCCAGGCAGGCATTTCCCCTGCCTTGGGCATCCTGGGATGGGCCAGAATCTTTAAATGACCCAACTAACCTGGGCACAGTATGCTCAGCTCCCACCACTTCGGCGGTGGGGGGTGTGGGCCCAAGCTGCAGCTTGTAATTTACAATAAAAAGAACCTCATGTATTTACAACGGAGTCTGTTTATTCCTGGTCTTTTGGGGTTCGTGAACTGGGCAGAACACTCCAAGCCTATTACAGTATAAAGTTGTGAATTTTCTTCAACCTGTAGGTACAATAAAAGACAGAAAAGGATGCCAGTACTACAGGTTCTAAGACCAACAGTTGACAAATGGGACCTCATGAAACTTACAAAAAATAAAACAAAACAAAGCAAAACAAACAAGCAAAGTGAAAAAAACCAAACTTTTGTAAAGTAAACCATTACTCAAGTGAAGAGGCTGCCTACAGAATGGGAAGTATTTTTTACCAGCTACACATCTAACAGATAATCATCAGTTTATCCTATTAAAAAAGCTAAAACTACAAATACCAAGTAAACCATCTATTTAAAAATGGAGGTACCAAAAGAAATACAAATATTTCTTAGAGAAAATAGTAAATATATTAGAGAAAAAATTTTTAAATGTTAAACATTCTTAGCCATCAAGGAAATACAAATTAAAACTACTTTGAAATTTCATCTTGCTCCAGTCATAATGGCTATGATAAGAACAACAACTACAAAACTCAAATAAAATTTGATCTCCTCAAACCAAAACCAAACCAGAACAAACAAAACCCAAATGTCCGCAAATATTGGCATGAATGTGGAGGAAGGGGAACACTCATTGTCTGATGGTGTGAGTGAAAACTGGTGCAGCCTCTCAGTAAAATTAGTGTTTTGATTCCTCACAAATTTAGAAATAGATCCACCACAAGATCCAGCTATCCAATTCTAGGGAATATACTTAAAGGATTCTCTCTTCTACTATGAAAATACTAAAGGGAGCAGGCTTGACCCTCCTCCCTGCAAATGTAATCAGTCCGAGGAACTAGGCCATACATCACCAATTCCAGGAATAAGAAGGCCATAAAATTCCCTACCCAAGGAAGAGCCTGGAGGTAACCACAATTATGGGAAGGTATCTTATCTCAGGGTGGGACATCTGTGCTGGGCAGCCCACCCACCTAACCTTGCTAAGTCTATAGATAGCTCACCTAATGTTAGTTATGTTAGTTAGCCAGTTGCTTTGTAACAAGCTTGCCCTTGCTGACTATCATGCCTTGGTGAGGATGGAAAGACTGAGCTTAAGCCTGAATAAAGCTCTTTGCTCTTGCATATGTGGTCTGGCTCCTGGTGGTCTTTGGGTTGCTGCCCTATTCACAATAGCCAGAAAATGGAAAAAGCTTACATGTCCACCAATTAAAACTGGTACACTGATATAATATTATTTGACTGCTGAGAAAAATGAAATTATAAAATTTTCAGATAAGTGGAGTGTGAAATGATTTCTTGAGTGGAGTAACCCAGATGCAAAAAGACAAACTCACATGTGCTCTCTTCAGAACTAAATACTGTTGTTTTTCCTCTATTACAAATGTATACTTTTGGTTTTTCACCCTATCTTCTCTTGTATTCTTTCTTTTTGGCACACTTTCTAAGGTAATAGTGAAGGCTTTATTTAAATATGGACCATGTTTATCTTGTCCTCTTAAGACTATGAAGTCAATATGGAAAAATTTTTTTTTTTTTTTTTTTCTAGTGCTGGGGATTGGACATAGGATCTTGTGTGTGTGTGATGGGTGCTGTCCTACAGAGTTATCCCTTTTGTCTCAGAAACTTATCTTTTGCAGTATGTAAATTCAAAATATTCTTGGTTCTAAAGCTTTTTTCTTTCATCCTTCAACATCAAAATAAACTAGCACCTTTCCCAAAGAATATGTATAACTATATTTTTGCATCCTTTTAGATAGAATGTTACTGGTCCAGGCATCAATTTCACCCAAAGGGAGAGAAGTATTGCCACTGCAGAACTTTTCACTGTTAAAACTGACTCATCTCATTGACCTATTTGCAGCCCTCCTCTCAAGACTGGCCCTGCTTCCTTGCTTTTACCACACTTGATTACCAGGGGGAAAAAAATCAAGAATTATTCAGAATTCTGTTAAAAATGTAAGTTGGCAAATACATACTACTCATGCTGAATGAAATCATGGATTATGAACTAGAATATTATGGGAAAATAGACAGTTGTTCTTCAACTCAGAAAGACCCAGTTGGCTTGCCATCAGCTCATTGCTTAGTATTGCAGACTTTATCTATATATCTGTCTTTAGTTCAAAGAGGTGTGGTTCATTTCATTTTCCACAGCCTTAGAAGGTTAACCTGTGGAAACAAAACTACTTCTAAACAAGCTGAGTGTGGCAGAGCATGCCTGCAATCCCAGCACACGGAAGACTAAGGCAGAAGGTTTCGAGATTCAGGTCAGCCTCGGCCTTATAGTAAGACTCTATCTTAAGAAGAGAGTTAATTTAAACTAAAAATTTGCTTCCTCTGCTGCACCAGTGACATTTCGATGTAGAGGGTCATCTTGGCCCATACTGTACTGCAGGGCAGATCTAATAAGAATGACCTTGGGGGCAACCTGACTAGAAAAGCTCTCATGGAGCTGCAGAGCTTTGACATAGCACCAACTGTTAATTGATTTCAGAATTTTTACGTAACTTAAGTGGCCTTGATTATATGTTCTCTCAAATGTGCTATGTTTTCTTGTGAACTTTTACCTGCACCCAGATCTCACTGGAACTGCTTCCTGTCGGGTTAGGAAGAGGCTTATCATGGGAACTCTGAAAAACTCCAGTTAGGTCTTTCTTTGAGGTGCTAAACGAAGCCCCGAAACACTATGAAAAGGTGTACAACTACATATGTCTCAGAGCAAGATGAACTAGGCCTGGGATTAATTCCTGGAAGTCAAAGGAACTAGCTTTTTATGGCTCCAGAAATAGCTCTACCATTCTCAGTGTGACCTCATCTTAGGTCACATGTGTATAGAGCGAATGTTAAAGGATTAGAACAGTAGGCACAATGTTGACAGCCATGGGATGTCCTATTTACCCCCACGTCTGTGTGATCCTTAACATTATAAAACACAAAGATCAAAGTAGATGCTAAAATCTTTAGCACAGGTGAACAATTAGCTTCCTGCTCAAGCTATTGCCAAAATGTGAGCCTTGAGTTTTGGAGCTTCTGAAGTGTGTGCCCCGTCCTCATCCTCTCCAGCGGCAGGATAGAGCAGTGCTGTTCCCCTCACATCCTGCCTGTCGACATTTTTTAGTTTTAAGACATATTTTTCAGTCCAGTTGCTGGTGAAAACCGCTAAGTATAGCTGGAATGGCTGGGGTGGTGGATCTACTTTTTCAAAAGTGACTATTTTGAAGTCTCAACAGAAAGAGAAATATTCTAAATCAAAATTTGGAATACAAGTATACACAGTAAGTACATAATTTTAAATATCTCCTGGATAATACCTTTACATAAATTTAGTTATATTTTGGTAATATTGAGTTGAATAAAATATAGCCAAATCTTCAAAAAAAAAAGAGTTAATTAATATGACTACATTAGTAGAAATCTAATAAAGTAAGCAATCTGTTCAGGGATGTGAGTCTGAGTTCATACTGAGTCATAACCACTATTTGGCGTTAACTATTTCACCTCCCAACAGCTTATTTATCTCATTCGTCATACAGCTAGAAGAAAAGTATTATCTTGGAAAACCCCTACTGGAAATGAGCGAAAATGTTGCCTGTTATCACCAGTGACACTACTACCTTTGCCACCTCAAATTCCTTCAAGATGTGTAAAGAAATCACCATGGATCTAAGGTAATAACAGTGAAGAGTAGCCTCTGACCACTTACATTACGTGTAACAGCTTAACGGTTACATTGAGAAATGCCGAGTCTACGGGAGAATATAGTGTCTGTCTCTCGCTCCCAGGCTTGTTGTGCGTGATCCCTTGGCTACTGCTTGATGGATGTTCATTTATCCATCAAATCGTATTTAATACTTTGTTTCTTCTAGAGACCGTTTTTTGTTCCTGGAAATAGAGGGATAAAATAGGCCAGAGTTCTTTAATTTCTAAAATGTATGTTTACCAAGACTACATGGACAGTATACATTATAAATACTGTAAAGAAGTAAGTCCTACAATGCAGCCACTCCTGATGAGACCTGATAGACTAGGACTAGATGGAAGGGGAGGAGGACCTCCCTTATCAGTGGACTGAGAGAGGGACAAGTGTGGGAAAGAGGGGGGGGTAGGAATGGGAAGGGAGGAGGGAGGAAGGTACAGGGGGGATGCAAAGTGAATAAACTGTAATTAATAAAAATAAAAATAATTAAAAAAATAATAAAATAAGATAAATGAATGGATAAAGAAAAAAAAAAGAAATAAGTCCTAGGGAGAACTAAAAAGGTTAGGGGTGTAGATAGGAGTTGCAGAAAATGGGTGTAAGAACATTGTTTTAAAAGGGAGAGCATATTTCATTTAAGAAGGTTAACAGTTTGTCTTTGTAAGATTGTTGTTTTCTAGGAGTGGAAAGTCTGAAGTATGTGAAGTCAAATGTTAGATTTTCCAGCAACTCCCAAATTATTAGAATTTTTTATAGTTTAAATGCACTGTTTCTTAAAAGTATTTTTCTAGCCATGTGCTCATTCCCATATAGGATTAGGTTAGACTCTTTAGCTTTCCACATCTTATAATATTTTCCCCACTGTAAAAGAGGCATTTTTAATGAAGAAGTTCTAGCCCTCCATGCTGATAGTCTGCTCCCACATGAAAACTCTTCATTTAGTCAAAGCAAGCACCCATAGCCAAGTTTCTTCTGTAAGCTTGGATTTCTCCCCACAGTCTACCCCTTCATTTGCATTTGAGAGTTCAATGACAATTTTATTTTCCATCTATTTACTTTAATGTTTGCATTCAGAATTTACCACTGGAATCTTTGGGAGGATTGAATTTAGTGCAGTTATACCATGAAAGTGCAAGTCAATTCACAATTCCATTTTAAGGAAATCATCTTAGCTGCTTGGCTGAACTTAGTCCAGAAAAAAAAAAAAAAAAAAAAAAAAAAAAAAAAAAAAAAAAAAAAAAAAAAAAAAGCTATTCTGAGACTGTTGTACATATCAGATGAAAGATCACAGTAACCGGACATGGCCAATAGCAGCATAGATAAAACAATATGGATATTTTGTGAGCATATTTTGAAATCTGACAGGATTATCTGATAAACCAGATATGGAGCTTGAGTGAGGAAAAAGAAGGATCAATTAAACACTAAAAATATTCATATTCATTTTAGCAACTAGCAACTGGAAAGCAGATCTATCCTTTAACCAAAAATGGACGCTAATTCTACAAACCAAAGTGAAAAGTGGGGATTCATGTAATGGTGAAATTCGTATTACACGTCTAAATGGAGAGATCCAAGTAGCAATCTGTAGGACATAAATCACAGACGGATTTCCCAGGTGGGCTGCTTGTGCTGATCAGTGCCTTACTTGGAGAGCAATTGCTCCAGGTGTGAGGTTTGTCCTGCCTGCCTCTGCCTCCCAGAGTGCTGGGATTACACCTGTGCACCACCATGCCCGGCCCAGAGAAAACATCTTGTGAGGTTAGAAAGCAAGGAAAATAGAGTCCAGCATGATGAGCTTCCAGAGCTCATCTTGTCTTCAGACTGAGCAAGGGGCTCTTCTGACACCTTGCTCTTCTTCGGAAGGCCAATTTTATCTTTCTCCTTTTAATTTTTAAGCAGCTATAATAATCTCAGTGATTTCTTATGTATAGTTGAGATTTTGGAATATGTGGCTTCAAAAGCCTTGTTCACACTTAAAAGTAGATGCTTATATGAAATGACAGCCTCAGTTTATCAAGTTACTGTACTTCACATGATTTGTAATCATTGTCTTATTGTGTTAGGGAGTACTCATTCATTATTACAGGTTACTCCAAATGAAAACTCCTACTGCAGATTGAAGTAAAATTTATTGCATATATAGTGTTGTTATTCAAGTGTAAATATAGTAGGAAGCTGTTATTATTTCGAGAGAAGTAACTGGTTACATTTTAATTTGGAAATCAGATTTCTAATTCTGTAGTCAAATCAAAATGAAATTTGCACGTACATCCAGTAGATCAGCACATTGGTAGTAAATAAAATTTTCTGCTATAAATTTCCTGTAAGAATATTATTATTTTCATTTAGAAATAATCTGGTTTTTTAAAAAAGAATATGAAACCCTTTCAATATTGACTAAAGCACTAAGGAAAACAATGAAAACTTCTCTATTATTTTATACTATTTTGGTATTTGAGAAAAGAATTAAAAATTATAATAAAAAGTTTGTTTTTAAAATAGGCTACATTTTAGAAAGTGAAGGCCAATGAAGTGCAATATATTTATACCAACAATATTTCAGAGCATAGTTGAATAAAGAATAGTTTTATTATCACACAGAACTGAATAATTACATCTGTAAAAATAGTTTGTTACTTATAATTAGCATCCAATAATTGTGTGATTGCTGAATTACTCAATGATATTCTATATTACTTTTTGTTTATGTACAAAGTACAGATAAGCTTACTTAAAACTCAACTACATGTATGTTAAAAGGATTTATTTATTTCCTGTGCATATAAGTATTTTGTCTACACCAATGTATGTGTACTAAGCATGTGCAGCACCCACAAAAATTAGCAGAGGGCATCAGATCCCCGAGAACTGGAGTCACAGGCAGTTGAAGGCTGCCATGTGGGGACTAGGAACCAACCTGGGGTCCTATTCATAAGCAGCAAGTGAACCCCCACAATGTGTTTTATTTTTAAAACAGGAAAATTCATCAGCATGGTATGTGAACCAACTAACAGACTGAAATTCTATTGTTTTGTGTATGGACCCTTTAAAATACTTAGGAGTGTTTACTAGCATATAGCCATGGTTAGCACAGGGTTCCCGTCAGGAAGGTAAGCAAGCTGTCAGTTCCCTCACATATTTCTTGCCTCTCTTGGATTAGAATGAAAGGTTATAGGATCTGTATCTAACTGATGCCTTGACCAGATTTTGACTCTTTATGAACTAGGAACTTTTGATAAAAGTCATCTCCTCTATACTGATTCACTTGAATACTATAGGCTAACCAATATTCATCACAGTAGCAGCCACTTTCTCCAAATTTTATGCTCTTGCCATTATGACCTCTTGACTCTGTTGTTGTTTCCAAGAATTATAGTCATTGCCATGGGAGAGAAGTAGAGGGAAATAGCAATTTTATATTGTGTGTATATATATATATATATACATTTTCTTCCTCCTCCTCCCCTTCCTCCTCCCCCTCTTTTTCTTCCTTCTTCTACAGGTCCCTTGCGCATATAGTATGTCTTCCATCTTAGTGTTTTTATGTGATTCTTGAGTGTATGAACAATTGGGTGTCTGTGTCTATGTCTGTTTCTTATATCTTTTCTTGGACTCTTTTTCTTCTGTTTGTTTTGTTTTATTTTGTTGTGTAGTGTTTATTTTGTAATATTATATTTTATTTTATTACTATTCTTTAGAAGCCTGTTTGTTTTCTAATGAGAGACAGGAAGAGAGTGGATCCAGATGGGAGGGGGGTTAGAAGGAACTGGGAGTAGTAAAGAGAAGTGAAACCGTAATGAGGATATATTATATAAGAAAAAAATCTATTTTTAAGAAGATGAATAAACAGAAGATTACAGAGATACTCTTCCACTTATATTTTGCCCAAGTATTTCATAACCCTAAGAGTCCCAAACCTTAAGATTATTTTTAAAGTATGAATATTTTTAAAGTATAATAAATGATGCTAATAAAATATTTTATAGCCATGGATTATTAAATTATTTAATTTTTCAATTTCAAATAATATGCAGCATAATAAAGAATGTAAATTAGTAAAGGTCTTTTCTAGATCCCACCATTTCATGATTTCTTTGTTTTTAATTGTTGAGTAGTATTCCATTGTGTTTAAATGTACCACAATTTTTGTATCTATTGCTCAACTGAGGGGCAACTGGGCTGTTTCCAGCTTCTGGCTATTACAAATAAAGCTGCTACAAACATGGTTGAGCAAATGTCCTGTTGAATACTTGAACATATTTTGGATATATGCCTAGGAATGCTACAGCTGGATCTTGAGGTAGCACTATTCCTATTTGTCTGAGAAAGTGCCAGACTGATTTTCAAAGTGGTTGTACAAGTTTACATTTCCACCAGCACTGAAGTAGGGTTCCTTTACCTCTACATCCTCTCCAGCATGTGTTTTCACTTGAGTTTTTGATCTTAGCCATTGTGATGGGTATAAGGTGGGATCTAGAAAAGATCACCCTGAGTGAGGTATCCCAGGGAGCAGAAAGTATGGTATATACTCACTTATAAGTGGATATTAGACATATAATATAGGGTAATCATGTTAAAATCTGTACACCTAAGGAAGCTAAAGCAAGAAGGAGGACCCTGGGTAAGAGGCTCAATCTTCATTCAGGAAGGCAAATGAGAGGGACATCGGAAGAGGGAGAAAACAGGGAACAGGACAGGAGCCTAGCACAGATGGTCTCTGAAAGACTTCACCCAGTATGCTATCGAGGCATATGCTGAGATCCATAGCCAAACTTTGGACAGAGTGCAGGGAATCTCATGAAAGAAGAGGGAGTTAGAAAGACCTGGCAGGAACAGGAGCTCCACAAAGGGAGCAACAAAACAAACAAACAAACAAACAAACAAACAAAAATCTGGGCCCAGGGGTCTTTTCTGAGACAGATACTCCAAACAAGAACCATTCATGGAGATAACTTAGAACTCTTGAGCAGAAGGCAACTCAGTATCCAAGAGGGTTCCCCAATAATAGGAGCGGGGACCATCTCTGACATGAACTCATTGGCTGGCTCTTGGATCACCTCCACCTGAAGGGGGAGCAGCCTTGCCAGGCTACAAAGGAAGACAATGAAGCCAGTCCTGATGAGACCTGATAGACTATGATCAGATAAAAGGGGAGAAGACCTCCCCTATCATTGGATTGGGGGAGGGGCATAGAAGAAGAGGAGGGAAGGAGGGTGGGATTGGGAGGGGATTGGGGACAGGGCTACAGCTGGGATACAAAGTGAATAAACTGTAATTAATAAAATAAAATAAAAAGTAAAAAAGATCTTTATCTGAAAAAACGAATGCATAAACTGGATATTAAAGTATTATTTTCTAATGTGACTCAGCTTTTGCTGCTAATAAAATGCTACTAGCATGTCATCTTCATCATGTTACATCTTGGATATGCCTTTGCTAGTTCCGATCTATACCATGGTGTTCATTTGTTTAATCATGTGCACATATATTCATTGTAAAATTAAGAATTTAGCCATAGTGACAGTGTTTAAATAAATGCAGATTTGAGTTATTGGGTTATTTGGCTCTGACAGGATTCAGTCAACAGCAAGCATATGATGACTTAGAATCAAATATCATAGTTTATTCTTTTAACACTTTTATATTGTTTTTACCTAAAAATGTAGAAAAATAAGATGTCTCTAGGTTTATGCAATCCACAATCAATAAATATGACCACTATTTAGAAAGCTTTGCTAACCCAGGAGGGGCAACTGTATTCTGCTTGACTTAGGAGTTAATGATACTGGGCTTAGATTTGTATCGGAGCTGCTTTCTTCTGCTTTTGTGGTGAAGTGTGGCTGCTGTCTGTGAGCATTAATGAACAGCCAAACAAGAACAAGCAGAGTCCAGGTTAGCCTAGAATCAGCCATTGTCACTTGAGGTAGATGACTGGGAAGCACTTTGGGATTTATTTATTTCACTTTCTCTGGCTGGTCTTGAGCTGGAAATGGGATGAAAATAGGGGCCTTTTAGTAACTGATCAAATCCTGACCATTCTGGTTTACCTACTACTGGCCCTACTAAGTTATGGGCCAGAGCTCTGTAGTCATGTCTGAGCCGGAATTACCCATTGGTGAGCTGACTTTCACCTTTTGAGTTCTTCCATACTTAACTCCCATTGACATCTTATTGTCAATTCTCCTCTCTCTGAATATTTTCTTTCAGGTACGGAGATAAATTAGAAGCTGTGACAAGGACTATTTCTAACAGGATCTCAAGGGCAGGCTTTTTGACCTCCCCCTCCACCCCCCAAGGAGGAGCAGTCCTGTTAGGCCACAGAGGAGAACTTTGCAGCCAGCCCTGAAGATACCTGATAAAACAGGGTCAAATGAAAATGAAAGGGGAGGAAGTCCTTCCCTATCAGTGGACTTGGAAAGGGGCAGGGTGGAGACCAGGGAGGGAGAGTGGGGTTGGGGAAGGAATGAGGGAGTGGGATACAGCTGGGACACAGAGTTAATAAAATGTAACTAAAAAGAAAAATAAAAATTAAAAAAAAATGAAAAACTGAAAAAAAAAAATAAATAAATAAAAAGAAGCTGTGGCTACACCCCTCTCTCTAGGGTGCTATGTTGCCAGAGAAGCAACTCTGGGTTTCAGTATGGGGCTTTACAAGATACGTATGTGATCTCTTCTCTAACCTAGTTTGAGTTTAGATCAGGCAAGGCAAAGCACATGTTCTGCAGAAATGTCTTCTTCCAGATTTGTTAGCAAAATATTTCTCAAATTGTGTTCCAATAAATTCTAGTGTTACAGGTTATATTCATAGATGTCTTAATATATATCAAACATATACTTATATGTATATATTCCTCTGCAAGTAGTAAAAACTGGGCCTAAGTGTGGCACATCTTGGGTGTGGTGAGGTAAGGGTTATATTTTCTGGTCAAAGAACAATGCTCAGAGTTTGAAATGAGGTTTATTCTGTAATATTGAGATAAGACTCAAATCTTTTCACTGACTACTATACTATTAAAATTGTATTTAGGAAGATCAGAAAGGAGAGGAGAACCTCCCCTATCAGTGGACTTGGGGAGTGGCATGCATGCAGAAAGGGAAGGGAGGGTGGGATCAGGAAGGGAGGAGGGAGGGGCTTATGGGGGATACAAAATGAATAAAGTGTAATTAATAAAAAATTGTATTTAGGTTAATCAAAGTAAAACTGGCTTCATGAAATTATACAATGGCTTGCATTTGTCCCAGATTTAGACTTAAACTTGTCTTAGCATTGTAACACTTAATATTCCTTTCATCCCTAGGTGTTGCTGATTTTATACATTTGGTCTTGGACACTTTGTATGGTAAATATTATAGAATCCCTTTTCTTGTTTTAAATCATTTAGTCATAATTCATGAGCCCAGAACAAATCATACCCTGAATTTCACCCATAATTGAGTAGAATGATGTAGATGATGAAGTTTGGAACATTGACTTGATGATATTGATAGCATGTACGTGAAACTCAATTCTGGCATGACGAAGATGCTTTGGGATGTTGGAATATAGTAGGTGCACTTTCCATATGTGTGGACCATGTATCTAAGAAACAGAAGATGGGCTACTCTGTCAGTCAAACTCTGTCACCTAAAACATGTTGAGATCACAATGGCATTTAGAATAACAAGATGTTATCTGGAAGTCAGATCTTTATTAAAATCATTTGGGGGAGGGATTTGATCTACTTACTCAAAGTCCTAATAAAAGGGGAATTTGGACACAGAGACTGAAATCCTCAGGGTGGAGATTGGGCTATCTGCAAGTGAAATGTTACGGAAAGGAACTAGGAACATAATGAAATCTACACACCTAAAGAAGATAATCAAGAAAGTGGACACGGGCGAAGGTGATCAATCCTCATTTAGAAAGACAAATGGGATGTGCATTTAAGGTATGACAGGAATCTACCGCAAAAGGCATTTGAAAGATTCTACCTAGCAGTGTTTCAAAGCAGACACTAAGACTCATAACCAAACCCTAGGCAGAGTTCAGGGAATCATATGAAAAAAGGGGAGTTAGTATGATATGGAGAGGATAGGAGCTCTACAAGGTCCAAATATATCCGGGCACAGGGTCTTTTCTGAGATTGACACTCAACCAAGGACCATCTATGGATATAACCTAGAACTTCTGCTCTGATGTGGCCCATGGTAGCTCAGTAACCAAATAGTTTTCCAAAGTAAGGGGAACAAGGACTATTTCTAACAGGATCTCAGGGTCAGGCCTTGACTCCCCCCTCCAGGGGAGGAGCAGTCCTGTTAGGTCACAGAGGAGGACTCTACAGCCAGCCCTGAAGATACCTGATTCAACAGGGTCAAATGAAAGGGGAGGAGGTCCTTCCCTATCAGTGGACTTGGAAAGGGGCAGGGAGGAGACCAGGGAGGGAGTGTGGGGTTGGGGAGGGAATGAGGGAGCGGGATACAGAGGGGACACAGAGTTAACACAATGTAACTAAAAAGAAAAATAAAAAAAAAAAAAAAAAAAAAAAAAAAAAAAAAAAAAAAAAAAAAAAAAAAAAAAAAAAAAAAAAAAAAGCCTAAGACACATCCCCTGTCCCTAGAAAGGGAGCATGAATGATACTCCTAACATTTGACTTAGGCCTTTAGAACTATGAGGCAAGACATTCTGTTGTTCTAAACCACCTATTCATTTCAGTCCCTGAACACTAATCTATAACTTGATAACATTTTCAGTTTTCTGTTTATATCTTGAGTTTTATACCAGAATCTGCAGAAGCACTCATACTGCTGATCTAATGCCTTAGTTCCTTTCACTATCTAAACATACTAAGGAAATCAAGGACAGCCAGTAAAATCCTAGACAAGGGCACTTGAGTTTAGATCCCCAGTACACATGTAAAAAGCTGGGCTTGGTGGCACTGGGAAAGTAGAAACAGGTAGATACATGGAGTTTATTTTCCAGTAAGTCTACCCAGTCACTGAACTTATGTCAGTCATTAACGCTATGTCAAAAAGTAAAAGATATAGAGCGATAGAGGAAGAAAGCAAACAGCGTCTATCCGCCACAAATGCACACACATCAGTGTCTAGATGTACACACGACACTATATTATGTATGCTATACACTACAATACGCCACACACACACACACACACAGAAACACACACATAGCACACAAAAACATGCACATACGCACAAACACACACACACACAGAAACACACACTGACCCATACCACACATATACGCACATACACACAAATACAAGGACACACGGACACACACAGACACACAAACTGTTGAATCTGAGATGATTACTGAGTCTTTCTTTTGGTTTCTACAAGCTAACCTGGCAGATTTCTAGGAGCTGAAGTATGCTATTTAGCTTTCATTTTATCAAATGGTGAACACACAGAAAAAAAAAACAACAAAAAACAACAAACAAACAAAACAAAACAAAACAAAAAAACAAGAATCCTGCTATTGCTTCTGGTTTGAAAACGGAATAAGTTATGAGAAAACGGGAAATAGATTTTATTATTTTTTATCTTAGAAAAATAGAGAGCGAGCCACAGTGAAAGTTAATACCGCGTATTCAGCTCTTCTGCTCTGCTGTATTCCAGAGACAGAAGGGCTGGCGTGATTGCCTGCCACTTATTTATAACTTAGTGGCAACCATGCTAGATGCTGGCTGCCTAACAAACACACTAACTCCGCAGCGTTCTCTTTTGTCTCTTTCTTTGCACATTAAGTCTTATTATGCCATTTGTTTTGTCACTAAGGGAGGAAAAGGAGCCAAGCAAACAAATGCTGGAGGGAAAATTATCACTACATGCATATGCTAAATATTTAAATTGCAGTTTCTGTTTGGACCAAAAAAAAAAAAAAAGTTTGAAATAGAAAACATCTAATTCTCTGGCAGCTCATGTCACCCTCGCATGCTGCCTCGTTTCCTGCTTATCAATTGTCAACAAACTTTCATTTGTGTATTATCCTCATGCTTGCCAACTCCTTATCAATGTTATTTTGTGTTTCCATTGTGTACATATTAAAATTTCATTGTGTGTATACTGTAACTCATTTAACCTGTTTTTATTAATTATGCACTTTTTCCAACTCTGTTTTGATTTCTCATTTGAAATGATATTCTTTAATTATAGTTGTACGAAGATGAATGAACATGACTTTATATTTATTCTCATTTTTCCTTTCACTTCCTTGTCCCCCCCCGACTTTTTTTTCAGAGTACAATGCATTCATTATTTACTTGGTATAGATGCACCATGGAATATAAAAATATATACATACATGCATATATACATACATACATACTATACTTATTTATGACAATGTTACAAAAGCAAACAGACATAACCTATAACCAACTGGAGAGTTAAAAATTTAAATATTAATTTGTGAGAGCAATATTTGATAAATACATTTTTATGTAAATTATATTTATGTAGAGAATTAGAATTTTTAGAATAAGAAATGGAAAAACAATCTCCACAAATTTGATTTGAATACGGTCTCAAAGCCTGGAACAGCAACAACAACAGCAAAAACCAGCAATTGATAAACTGCATTAAAAGAAATTAAAACCTTTTGCTTCTCAAAATTAAAAGCTTTGCTTTTCTTTTGAGAAAGCAAAATGAAAACACATGATACATATATGAAATAATTTCCAATTTATATTTTTGTAGTATACAATTTCTTGGCTATAAAAGTTAAGATATTTGATAATCAATTGCAATTTCTGTTTATTTTAATTTATAGATAAATTTAGTATCAACAACCACAACCTTTTCTATGTTGAGTAAAACAATTCTGATTTCGTTTTTTATTCTTCTATTGATGTTTACTGTATATAATATTCTCAATTATTGTCTGTTTTTTGAGGGATGTTTGCAAGCTACTGTCAGGCTAGATTCTGGCTTTGAATGGTGAAGTGGTTAAGTCTAATTTGGGTAACATAGTTTTCCCATTATATGTAAATTTGATTTTGCTGATATTTGAAAGACGAGTATATCTTAAAAAAAAAATCAAATAACTCTTGATATATTTACTGATGTCCTTTTTCTAATGCACAGTGGAATTTTTCCAACAGAGCTACTTCAATTTCTAAAGAACATCCCTGATTTATATACTTAAATATAATATGGGTTCTATTGTATTGTTTCTTCTTCTTGTCAGACTGATTGTACATAGACAGCATATTATTTACATTTCTACTGTATACTTTTTATTCCTTTTAGTTTTGCATTATATTTCCTTTGGTTTTTCTATTTTATGCTCCTGCATTCCTAATCCATGGTGCCAAATTCCCTCTGTGTTGTTTCCAGTTCTCCCTGTGTTCCAGTTTGCTGAAAGCTCTTCCTTTGTCTTCTATCTGACATCTGTCAGCCCATTCAAATTTTATCTTTTTCTGTTACACTAGTATCATGTGTCTGGATTTTTTTTCTTTATAGTTCTTCTATTTTAGACTAAATTGAGCCCTCTTAAAATATTTCAGAAAGGAATTCGATTAAAATTCTATCTGTTCTATAAAAACCGTTATCTGGACAGCATTTTTTATACCTTAATATTTTTATCTTATTTTGAACATCTTTGTTTTCTTTAGCATCTTCATTTGGTTCTTATGATTTGAAGAAAATAGTATTTGCTTCAACCATATTTTCACTCTAAGTTTGTATGAAAGCAAAAAACTGAAGGTTGCATTACAAACTGACATTCATTTTAACGATGGTCTAAGGTTTCTTTCTTTCTTTTTGTAGATTTTACTTTTGTCCCACTTGTTGGAGATAGTAGATATTATAGCTGTTTATATGGCCCAGACTAAATCTGTGAATGTGCCTAGTCTCACATAGTCATCAGTCCTCAGAAGGTATTTTACTAGCTGGATGGCTATTCTCAGTTATCATCTTGACTATACCTGGAATTATAACCCAATGGACAGCACACCTCTGAGAGATTTTCACTTAAGTAGGAAGATTTTAGTTGGGATCTGTAGGAAGACACACCAGATCTTTTGAGTTGGGAAAAGACATGCCTTTAAATCAGATCTTGTGGCAGGAAAGACATAATTTTAATCCAGAAATATTCTGGGCTATGCCTTCTGCTGCAGTCCTATAAGAGGACATGAAGGAAGGAAGCACTTGCTGTTTGCCTACCTACCCTCATCTTACACACAAATCCATTCCGTCATGGACAGTAGAGCTAACTTGTTTGGGATTCCAGCCCATACTGAAGACGAGCTGAGACGTCTAGCCTCCTGGACTGAGTAATTACTGAATTCTTAGATTTTCTGAACACAGCCATCCATTGTTGAATTAGCAGGACCACAGCCTGTAAATCATTCTAGTAAATACCATATCTATCTATCTATCTATCTATCTATCTATCTATCTATCTATCTATCTATCTATCTTGACATAAATAGAGAGGAATCCATTCTAAAAATTCTGTTGCATCAGAGCACCCCCGCTAATACACTAGCATTCTCACAGATTCCAGTATTGTACATGGTAAATTTTATCTTAGTGTCCCCGGAAGCATCACGTCTCTGAAGCTCACGCTTGGATACATTCATATGGTCATGGAAACAAACAAACAGTGCCCTTTCTCTGACCCATTTTGCAACCCAGTTAGGATGTCAATACTAGGAAGACATTATAAACACTCCGCAGTTCAGATTTTTCTATTTTAATCAAGCCAAAATCATTATGCTGAAATGGCTCAGTTTAGAGAATCAGCCATTGATCATAATCATGAATTCTTCTCCTCCTTCATTGTTCTTTTCAGACTGCATGATTAAAGCCATACTTGTATGTTCATACCCAAATATTGATCCATTTCTAGTTTCAGGGAGTTTAAAGTGCTTTCAATGGAAATCTTTGCTTAAGTAAGAAAATTGCAACAACTGAAGCAAATAATGAAAAATCTTAAAAAAAAATCCTTAAGATTTTATGTTACAGTTTTATTATATAATATCTGAGTTTGTTTTTTTCCTTAAAGTTCTGTTTTAGAATAAATTGAGTTCTCTTTTTAAAAAAATTGCACAAAGGAATTTGATTAAAATTTTATCTATTCTATAATAACCATTCTAGCAATAATGGGTTTGACTTTCTAGGAATAACGGGGTTTGAGCATTGCACAGATAACATCATTTTAAAATGCAAATACAGTGAAAGCAAAGGATTATAGTCTGGGGACAGGAAGGTAAATTGAGCAGATCTCTAAATTTTTAAGCCTAACGTTGCTTTTGGATGGTGTAGCTTATGATCATTTCTTATTATATAATATATAATATATTTCCACTAGTGTGATAAAAAATATCCTTATCAAAAGCAGCTTTGCGAAACAACCATCATTTCAAGGACGTCAAGATAGGGACTTCAAGCACTACATTCACTATCAGGAACAGAGAGAGATGAATGTACCCATGCTGCCTGATTACTTACTACTAATGAGCTTTATGAACTTTTATGCAGTTCAGCACCCCTGGCCTAGGTATGGTGCTGCCTATAATGGGCTGGGTCTCCTAACATTAAGAAAAGAAAACACTCTCCCGAGACAGGTCACTCTGACCTAGATAATTCTTCATAATGACTCTTCCAGGTAATTTTAGGTCCTGTCAACTTTACATTTAGAACCAGCACCTTGCTTAAAAGGAAGTACATTAAAGATAATCATTGAAGTATGTGCAGCCAGAAAAAATTTCCATCCCTCCTATGATTTTGCTATTTGAAAAAAATGACAATAAGTCTCTTTAAATTAAACATACACCCTATTTGTATACAATTGCCCCCTTATATTCTATTCTCAAATCACTAATTAAAACTGTAGATAGCCCCCGAACTTAATGTTTCAACCAACAAAAACAAAAGTTATTATTTCAATACAAATTGACTTTTAATATACGGATTGCATTTAAATAAAAAAAGGTGCTTGGGTCCATCGTTTTAGTGAAAGCAGTTACTAAAGGGTATTTATCTCATGTGTTTAAAAATCTGCATTAACAGTACCAGGAGCCCCTCTGGTCCAATTAAAACCTGTCTTTTTATTTTCTATTAGCTGAAGTTGTTCCCTAGACTGACATTAATTACCACAGCTATCTGGCCACTATCTAAATTTCCTGTACATCTGTTGTTTACCTGATGTAAATTTTCTATATGAATAGAACTATTTTTTTATTACTAAACTATGTATTTATTTTAAAAAATTAGTTTTACTTTGTATACATTCTAAATTATGGTTATAAACTTTATATTCTTTAGGGTAGATTGAAGATTAGTTTATGCATTTTAGCACAATTCATTTTGTGGTAATTGGTGGGATTCTTTGTTTCTTTTGTTTGTTGGAATTACAGTAAGTTATTGATTATCCAAAGTCAAATCTTTTTTCCTTTCAATTTTTAAGTATTGTTCATTAGTTGTACTAAAGTCACCCAAAGAAAGCTACATTTATTCCGCTCTTAGAAAAAAGTTACTCTGATTTTGATGCAAAAAATTAGGGCTGACTATGTTACCTGTGCTTAGTGCGTAAGTACAAACGCCTTTCATTCATTCATTCCATTTAGAATGACCTTGGTTAAAATATGAGCCATATATAACATAACAAATCCAAATGTTTTCAAACCGTGTCTATGCTTTAAATAGGTTCCTAAAATGTTCTTTTAAAGGAATACCAACAATCATGATAGAATTAAATCTGTCACTTTTGTTAGTGGCTTTTTAACTGAAGCTTAGCCCCCAACTATTTTATCAATAATCATAATTCTTGAAATCGGAACGGCCATTAATAAAATAAATGTTTATGGGACAACTACTGAGTGGTGAGCACCTCAGCTATCCCACAAAAAGAAAACAGAGAAAAAAATTGTACCTACTGAGAATGACTACAGCTTAATACAGTGATGAAGACCCAGTCCCAGTGGCTAAAAGAACGTTGTAATTTGTGCAGAGTATTTGTCTTTGGGCTGATCATCCACCAGTTTGTACCTCAATATCTTCACCTATAAGTCAGTCTGAATGTTGGTATTATGTGGTTATTGTGAAGAGGATTATAATATTGTACACAAAACAACTAACAGTAGGTGGGACCCGATAAAGCTTTGATATGTTTCTGGTGCTTGTTTAATCCTGACAGTGACCAAAGCTTGCTGAATCAGGAACAATCTGATTATCCTTCAAATTGAGGTTTATTAGCAATAAAGAGTACCCCACAACTACTGGAGCCATGATTAAGCAATAAGACGGGACAGGGTGGGAAGGGAGAGAACATTTTACCAGAGGTAGCAGACAAACTGTGACGTGGGAAGCATCACAGACATTGTAAAAATCCTAACGAGAGAATTATTTGTAGACGAGAGTAGATGTGATAGCCACCATGGATAGTATGGGATGGGGCCTAAAAGGAGATGAAGAGAGGAGAGAAAACATCCCAAAGCAGGCTACCCAGGATGAAGAATGAGAGCTGAAAGAACCCTTCCCTTTATAACTTTCCCTAGCTGGTGGGAAGGCTGGCTAAGGCTCAAAGCCTGTTCAGGAGCAGACATGAGTAGTTTGTTCAGCCGCTGAGATAAGTATGTTCAAATTCCTGTTATTTTCTTAGACCTAAGAGACCAGAGCTGGGAGGTGTAGCTTTATTTCTAAGAGGGAGGGGGCAGGTAGGTAGGTAGGTTGGCATAGACAGACAGAAAGGCAGCAGATAAGTACTCACACAGCGTGAACTATTGTGCCTGGTTGCTCACACTGGACTAGACATTTGTCCAGCCTTCTCTCTAGGGAACAGATGACTCCTTTGTTCTCTAGTGTAAACAGATCTTCTCTAGGAAGGGAATAGATACGTTTTCCAGTGTTTAGAACCTTTTAGAAGGAGAAAAAAATGACTTCAAAGTAAACAATACCCTTACATCTTTCCAGGGTATTTCACTATTTTTAGGTTTTCATTTTTCAGCTCTCCTTTCAGAAGTCATTGATCACGAAAAAACAAAAACAAAACAAAGAAACACAAATATTCAAGTTGATTATGAACGTGTTTATACTTACTAATTTGTAAAGGCCATCATTGTTCCTTTCGAAAGTGTGTCATAAGGACCCTGGCATAAGCTCTGTGGTATGGAGCAAAGAAGGGAAGAAGAGACAGGAATTTGGGGGCACCACCCATCCTTTATAAAATAAGCACAGTCTATATTCAACAGATCTTCCTTTTTCTTTAGTGCTTCAGGTTTCTTTACCTAGGTCACTCTACCACTTAGGGTCTTGATCCCCAGTAGCTGTGAGTACAAAGAAAATTTTAACACAGCAGTGTGAGTGAATTAAGGGTATTCATTAATAATGAATGGATTTCTCAATACTAGTTGAAAACATGCTCTTAAAAAACAGCCATTGAAGCAGGACAGTATCCCCAAGCATGGTTGGCTACCATAAAAAGCTAAAATGTTACGCTCAGGATGCGAGGCTAAGCACTGCACTCAGGGTCAGCCGCTCTCGACCCAGAGAAGAGCATGTCTGATTGCATGCGGGTTGATGCCCCAGGTCCCGCCTCTGAGAAAAAGGTATCTGACGGGTCTGATGCTCTTTGGGTGGATGACACCTAAATGAACATTGGTACAAAGTCCCAATATATTTCTAATATCAGAGATCAGACCTCTACTCTTGCCTGATGCGTCTAAAACAAAAAGAGGGAACTGTAGAGAGCTGCGTAATACCGCACCTTAAAGATGGAGCTGGTTTCTGCCTTCCACCTTCCCGATGGTGAGTGCTCTCTGTCACAAACAACTCCATATTTGGCTAAGGCTGAGGATCTGGCTTGCTTCCGTGTATGTGGACCTATTTGCATTGCCCACGAGGCACGCTGGGGTTGGCTACCCAGAGGCTATTTTAAGCTGTGGCTGGCTTTCCCCAGGGTCAGAAGATTGTCCAAGGTTCCTGAATAAACTGCATTGAGAAAACAAAAAAAAAAAAAAAAGATCAGAAAGAAGGAGAGGAGGACCTCCCCATCAGTGGACTTGGGGAGAGGCATTCATGCAGAAAGGGGGGGGAGGGTGGGACCGGGGGGGGAGGAGGGAGGGACTTATGGGGGGATACAAAAGGAATAAAGTGTATTTAATAAAAGTTAAATAAAAAATTAAAAAAAAAAAAACACATCTGGGTCCAAGACGTTTGAAAAAGGCTGTGAAACACATTCCCTATCTTGTATATAAAACTACACTGCAAGAAATTCTGAAGTACTTTAATTCATTATTTTCACAATTCCAGCTGTAAGGGGCCAAATTTAAAGAATAAACCTCCAGTTTTGAGGCAGATTAAATATCAGAGAGCTAATTACCAGAAAGACCTCTCATATGATCACTTGACACAGGAGAAGGATAATTCTACAGACTTCAATGCATATAAATAAAGGATAAATAAAGATATATCTCAACAAAGTTTCATAGACAAACCCTTCGTTTAAAAGCTAACAGCTCGGGATGCATATCATCTGAGAAAGTGCTTGTTGAGCACAATCATGGAGAAATGAGTTTGACTCTGAGAATCCATGAGCAAAAACTGGGCATGGTGGCCATGCTTGTAATTTTAGCACTGGGGAAGCAGAGACAGGGCGATCCCTGGGGCTTTTCTAGATGGACCAAAGAACCACAGGCCAATTAGATTGTGCCCCCAAAACAAGGTGGAAAGCTCCGGAGGGTGCCACCTGAGGCTGCCCTCTGCACGTGTGTATGCACAACCCTACACACATGCAATCTGTCTTAATCACTGTTTCTCTGCTGCGAAGAGACTCCAGGAACTCACAGAAACTCCTATAAGAGAAAGCATTTAATTGGTGCTGGCTTATAGTTGCAGAGGTGTAGTCCATTATCATGCAGAAAGCATGGCGGCACGCAGGCAGACATGGTGCTGAAGAAGGAGCTGAGAGTTCTACATCTTGATCTATAGGCAATAAGCAGAGAGAGTGAGAAAGTGAAAGAGAGAGAGAGAGAGAGAAGGAGAGAGAGAGAACACTGGGTATGGCCTAGGCGAACAAAACCTCAAAGCTCACCTCCAGTGACACACTTCCTCCAACAAGGCCACACCTCCTAATCCTTCTCAAATAGATTCACTCCCTGATGACTAAGCATTCAAATATATGAGTTTGTGGGGGCCAACTTCCTCTTTGAGAATTCTGACATATCTATCCATAAGACTTGTCCTGATATTAATCAGACCAGTTATAAATACTGCATGCAGTCTCAGGACAATTCTATCAATTCTTGTCATTTGTATTAAAAAAAAAATCAATCTCCTTGGTTTGTTGAAGAATAAAAGAGAAACCTAATTTTTGTCAAACCCATTAGATAGCCTATCTCAAATATCTTTATTTACTCTAGTTATTTCTAAAAAGGCACTGAATGAATCTTTACATTTATTTAATTTTGGGCCCTTTCTTTCTTTCTTTCTTTCTTTCTTTCTTTCTTTCTTTCTTTCTTTCTTTCTTTCTTTCTTTTTTTCTTTTTCTACTTTTGCTAGTAAAGCAGAATTGAGCATGACAAATTCAGCATGACAAACTGTTTTAAAGAGGGCACAGAAAAAAAAAGTTTTCTGGAGTGTTAGTTCTTAGTAAATCTTTTTTGTGCTTGTTTGGTTATGCTTGCGGTCAATGGGGTAAGCAGAACTTTGATGTCTATTCCTCTGTTAGGTAGTAATCCAACATGTATTCACTGAGCTTTTAGTGTGACCTGTAGAGAGCTGAGGTTCAGACGCCATTACAAGATGGCGCCGGCATCCAGTCTCTGTACTGGTAACAGCCTCTAAGAGCACATGTGCCAGTTGCAAAAGCGCGCCAAGCCACTGCCCCACCCCGGGCCGTCAGACGGGTACGAGTAAGCAGCCAATCAGGGTATGACACGTCACTCCACGTCACTTAAGTGCGATCAGGGCTTATTTAAGCAGCACCATCTTGGGGCCTGGGGTCTTCCTCCTTTCATTGCGGAACAATAAAGCCTGCTGCAGAAGGATCCTGTCATCTGTGTGCGTTCTTGCTGGCGAGATGGTTACGCGGGTCGCAACAGTGACCCACTGTCCTGGCTAGTGGAACAGAACAAGCATCTTCTGAGTTTCCTTGAGATGACAGGAAAATATACAATAACAACTCAGTGCTTGCAACAGTCAATGACAGGGGCATCACAAAGGAACAATAAGAGAAGGAAGGCTTAGCAACCCTGGCTGGCTGCTGACTTAGAAAAGAGAAAAAGAGCCTTAGATGGAGACCACACATCCATAACTCAGAACTGAATGACACTCTCCCCTTGCTTGCTGTTATTGCTAAAATAACAAAAAGTTATGGTTACACATTAATGCATAGAAAATCTCCACTATTCTGAGGATACATAGGCTAACTGTCAGCTGTCTAGTCCTAGGAAATTCTTTCTTTAAATCCTTGTATGAAGGACATAAGTTAAGCATGGTACCTCATCATCAGAAATCCTGAACATTCCTGCCTACTTTAGGTTATCCACCTGCGGACGTCAGTGGAAGTGGTGCTGCCCTAGATATATTAAAGACTATCCTGGGATCTCATATTTCTCTATCTAAAGCAATTTGATGGAGCACCCTGAACACCTGGTCCTCAGATATTCCTGCATGCTCATGTATGGTCTTAATTTTTTTCTACCATGCTTTAAAGAGATATATTTCTGTGGCATTTAAAAAAATAATAAAATATTTTTAAAATTTTAAGAAAAGAGGTCATTCAGTTAATTAAACGTGCTTAGTGTTACCTAGTTAATAATGTCTTCAAATGCAAATATATCTAGAAAGTTACTGATGAGGCTGGATTAAGTGTACACATTAAACTCTGCTGGAGAGATGGTTCAACAGCTAAGAGCACTGGCTACTCTTGCAGAGCGTCTACATTTCATTTCCAGCATCCACACAGTGGCTCCCAGCTACCTGTGACTTCTGTTCAAGGGGATCTGATGTCCTCTTCTGACCTCCATAGGGACCAGGCACACATGTAGTGAACAGACATACATGAAAGGCAAAATATTCGTATAATAAAAGTAAAATAAAAAAGATGCAATAATGAAAAGAAAAGAAAAAAAGAAAAGAAAAGAAGAGAAAAGAAAAGAAAACCCTGGTGGTTGACATGAGTCAGGATTCTAAGGCCCTTGCAGTTGCTGAAATATGGTAATAACATTTATCAAATGTATGTGCTATAGTCACATCTCTGCTTTTTGTTGTGCTACAGTTTCAGTTAGATATTTGACCACTGGCAAGGAACTTGAACTCTGAGAAAGAGAAATCTACCCTAATTGAAGGCTCTGCAAGCTGCAGAGTTTTTACTCTGCTAAGAGGCTAAGGGTGATTTTTCTAGCATGGACTCTCTTGCTTGTTTCTGGATCACTTCCCCCTGGCAGGCCTGTCTTGCTGGCCTGAGGATATGCTCAGCCCTAATGTGACTTGATGTGCTGGGGAGGAGGATGGGAAAGGGGGAGGATGGGAGAAGAGAAGGGAAGGGGCAATTTCACTTTCTCATGGCAGTTTTTATTACTTAATTGTTTAGGTGCTGGAGCTTGGCCTCAGGGTCTCCAGAATGCTAGACAAGTGCTATAGCACTAAGCTACATCTCCAGTCTACACATTGAAATTGCTTCAGTTAGGTCTGAAAATTGCTACACATTGACCCATGGCCCAATTCTTTAACAGAGCACAACACTTAAGAATGAAAACACTAGAAAACAGCTCAGACATTTCAACAAGCTGCAAAAATAATGCAAAACTCATCCTTCACAAGACATACTGATCTGCCTCAGGAGGAGCCTCTGAGTGACTCAGTGTAAGCCCCAGTCCATTCCAAGCACAGAGCAAAGCCCATGATTTCTGACATTAGATATACCATTATATTTCTATCTTGTACCAGGGATTCATAAGAGACATCTGGCCAGTTTGTATGGGTAGTAATTATTCTTAATAGGGAGGAGAAGCAGAGCTAGAAATTTTGAGAAAAGATTTTAAAGTGTGTGTTGCATGTGAGTGCATGTGCTTACAAAGGCCAGAGGCATTGGTACATCAGGCTTTGCTAGACATGGTACTCCATACAAAGACAGACCACCTCTTTGGTGGATTTTATGTGAATTCTATAGTAAAGGGGGAGGAGGGAGTTGGTTGAAAGTGATGAGTTTTTCTTCAGTTCCAGTTGCTCTATACAATATCCAATTCTAATTTCTGCCTCTTTTGATTTCACAGCTTCATCTGTGGTTACAATTTTGTCTCAAAGTATAACATTTGTCCTTTATCAACTATCTCTTCTTATTCTGGACATCCTGAGTGTTAGTCTTCCTGCTTCCTTTGTGACCCCATGCCACTGACATCCATCCTTACCTGCCAATTTCTACAGAAAATTGGTTGTGGCAGTTGATACCACTTTCTCCACTGTCAGGCTGGGAGCTCTAATAACATGAGCAGAGCTTTTAAGAGGCTCTGATTTGGACATCTGACTCTCCTTTAAGGTTTGGGGTCTTACAAATGTTATTTAATGTTCCGAGTATGATTTAGAGGAAGCACATGCCTACAAATTCTCAAGTCTCCTTTTCCACGGAGTGCAGATCGGGAGCTTCTTTGTGTCTAGTACAAAATCCATGAACAAACATTTGCTGAGCAAAGAGGCCTCCACATCTTAATGAAGTGAGGGATAATCATTCTTTGTCATGGCATTGTAGAAAGTAAGTGTGTGTATTCTTCCTATCAACACATTGATTGCTACATAAAAATAATCCACTGGTTGACCAGTACAGTGTTCAGAGAGACAATATGTGTCAGCTTAATGTTAATTTCTTTTTTTTTTTCTCCCTGAGTTTGTTGCAGGGGCCAGGAGTTCTCACTTTCTTCCTAATATGATTTCTGGTCTTCTTTGGCACCTTGTCTTTTCACAGATGAAATTCGTGCTAGCTATGCTCAACAGAGGACAATGAACAACAGCTGATTTTCATGACTGGCGAACTTGCTTTTGTTCTCCCCCCATGCAAATAGCCCTTCAGATGGCCTTTGACTCCCCTTCCACAAATTTGGTTTTCACCCATCAGAGAATATGTTGGAAATGTGAAATCCTAAGATAAAATGGAAGCTGACTGGAAAAGCTCAGGCTGTAGGTCACTCCTCTCTTAGAAACAAGGTGTCCTCAATGCTTTAGCTTAATGTGCCCTGAAGCCATGGGATAGTTTGCATAGTTTGCATAGACTGTGTTTTGCGTTTCCCCATTTACCTGCAAGTAAGGCACAAGTGCAACTTCATGTGGCTCCAGATAGTTCCTTGAGTGTTGTAATAAAATTTAAAAAAGTGAGTGTTGGGCTATATAATGTTTATTTTTAGTCCTAAGATTATCACAGTGGTATTATTTAACCCGATATCACAAATAATAAGACACAGACACCTGTTAGATTTTTTTAATTGCCTTATTTACCTTGGGCCGGGCAGATATTTCACTTATGCTGGCTCAATGACCTCACTATCAATCTTGCAGCCCCCATCTAATGCCATTTACCTTAATCCTCATCATCTGGTCTACCTTCCATCCATAATGATGCTTGTTTTCTTCATCTGGGCCTTTTTACATTATTGTTGGAATCCTTCCTTCAGGACCACATGCTTTCTTCTCCATGCTAACCCATCATGGTGTCCTCCTTCTTCCTTTCTTGCCATTTCTCTGTTTCCCCATGATTCTCTTGAACCCCAAAACCCAGGAACCTTAGCCACACCTAACCCATTCTGCAGTGCTCAAGTATAGACCATTTAATCAGCCAATCATGTATGTCTTAGGCAGGTGTACAGAACAAGGATAGATGTAACCAGATCTTGAGGGCCAGTAATATGCATCAGACCACACTTGAGCAGTGAGGAATAGACTCACTGTGAATCCTAGACTCATGCTGACTGGTGGTGTGCATCCTCATTGCAAGTAATGTAAGTGGGTGGTTGGTTCACACCAGGTGTTAACCCATGCGCTGCTTGCTGTTTCTTCTACAGTGAAATTGTAGGGTTGGAGTAGATGGCCCTCAACTCGGTGTTAGGACATATTGCTTTGACCAGGTCTGTGTTTATCTAGTCACAGTTTCTTTGGAAATAACATTATTAACATTCTTTGAAATAAGGAAGGGGAAGTAGTTGGTATCAGGAATACTCCCACTTTAGTAATTTATTTGGTAAATTTGGAGTTTATCCAGTGTACTTTATATCTTATCTAAATGGTATGCTTCTCTAAAGCATATCACAGCTAAATGTTTCCATATCCCTCCTATGCCCAGAACTGTCTTCAATAATATAGCCAGTTCTTGTTATTTGCTGACGAAGAGGGATATGAAGATTTAAGACTTGTTTAATAGACTCTAAGGAGACTTAAAAAGCAAAAATATTTCATTTGGTCAAGTTTTAGACATTCAGTTTAGTATACAAATGTAATTTATTCTAATTGTTACAATAGTCTAGTATCTTTTTTTTTTTTTTTTTTTTTTTTTTTTACCTAAAATCAAATACTAAGAAGATCATTTCATAGAGAAAATATACAAATTTTGACATCTGGGAATTATTTTATGACAGTTATTTCTTAGAATGACCAATCAATTTAAAAATAAGTATCTGTATTGATGTCATCATGTCCAAGGCAACTTGAAGAGGAAAGGGTTTAGTTGGCCTACCCATTCAGATCACACAGTCTATGGAAGAATGTTGCTTTCTGGCTTGCCTCCCATGGCTTGATCAGGTTGGTTTTTTATAGAATCCAGGACTACCTGCCCATCAGTGGCACTTTTCACAGTGGGCTTGGCCTCAGCACATCAATCATCCATTCATCAAGAAAATGTCCTACAGACTTACCTAGAGGCCGATGCGATGGAGGCAATTTCTTAATTGAGATTCCATCTCTACAGATGACCCTAGTTTGGGTTAAATTGACCCAAAATTAACTAGCATATGAAGGAACTATAAATTAAGAATATATGACTCTGGGAACAAGCCTGAAATGGATTTACTAAGCACAAATACTCATATTGATATTAAACATACAGCCTCAGTGTGTCAGAGAAAGAACACATTTTTATATGAATACTAATGTTATGTAATAATAAAAATCCCACCTCCCAGGTTCCTATCTTGAATTCCTGGCTTGTTTTCATTCTTTTTATAACAAATATATAAAGCAAACTAAGACACACAATACAAAAACTTATTTGGTATTGATTAGTCAATCATTTGGCTCTGGGGAAAATGTATTCTTAAATCCACAAAAGGCAAATTAAAATAAAAACATTATAAATTGTAACATCTAGATCAAAGAAATCTATAATAAGAGAATATATAATCACCCTTACAATAAAATACGATTTCAACCATGTATCATTGGGCAGAGTCCTCTGTATCTCTCAGTTTTGTTCACATTGCTATAAACCTTGATACTGAATAAGGATAGGGGTAAGGGTACAAGAAAGGGTGGCTCTGATGGAGCCAGCCTTTGCCATAGCCTTGTTTATCTGCCCAGTGACTGGAACATCTTTCCAGTGTCAATGAATCATGCCTGTGGATGGGAGCCCGAAAAAGCAAAGCAAGCACCTAGAAAACAGACTGTGTGGCATCCCCTGGGCTGAGTGCAACAGAACTGGAGGCGTTCAAAACAAGGATTTCACGGGAGCTGCAAGGAAGCAGCCCATGTGCTCAGAGCATTCTCATCACTTTCCATTAAAGGCAGCATTTGATACTATTCATCTTTAACTTCCTGTGGGCCCTCTGCTTCCGTATCTGTTATCTTAAGCCTGCTGTAATGGTGACAGTGATTTATCAAGCTGTTACATTTTGTTTGTCCTCGTAGGGAGACAGGATTGGGCCATAGACTGTTTCACAAAAGCTAAGTCTTTGAAGCATGCATTTCAACCTGTTTCGCTCAATTAAAGTTTATGGTATTTTGGTGCTATAAAATGTTAAGCCTGTTATTATTGTATAAGATTAATATGCATATAAAATATGTGCTTTAGCTCAAAGACTGAGGCTTTGAGCACTTGTTCTCTGTATGTGTATTTCAGGCTTGTTCTTCCACTGTTGATTTTATAAATCCCTATTCCAATTTAGTTGTATTCCTTACATAATTCTACTTGTTGATAATCTATTGATATTTCCTGGAATATTTGTTAGACTAATACTTGATTTGCTCACTCACTGTATCATAGGTTCAACTTTATCACTGTATAAAAGGTTCTTTTCTGACACTATTCCTTTATTTTAGTGCAATAGCTTAAAAATCATTGTCGAGTTTTAAAACATTCCATTTGTCTTCCCTAAATTTCCAGCCAAAATTAATGGAAAGGAGAAAATGAAATAATTTGGCAATAAATAATGAGTGAATGATCACACCTAATTTTCAAATGATACCATGTAAAGAATCACTGAGACAAAAATGAATCCATGTATTGTAAGGAAAGGAAAGGGATGAGCATTTTTCAGAAGCTCAATGCCTTCAGTACTAGCTTCTATAAATTAAAGCATCCTCAACATCCCTGCTCTATGTTCCTGTTATCAAAACTGTGCTCATGCACAGAAGCAGCTCCCCACTAATTTCTGATGACTGGAAAACATATTCTTCAAGACATTTTGGGTCTTTAATAGATGATGAATTTGTTTTCTGGGTCTGTCTGTTAAACAGGGTAACATGTGGGTCAAAGGATGTTTGCTTGTTGGAAAGTAACACTCATAGGCGCTCAAATTCAGTGAACTAAAAATATACATCATTATGCAGCCTTCAAATAGTTTCCCCCTATGACTTCTATATCTGACCAAAATTCTGTTATTTTGGCCATCTGTTAAAACAAGAACTTGCAAAACACATTAATTATTTAACAAATGCTATATATTAAGCACTATTCTAGAGGCTGGGATATATTGATTAACCATAGGAGACAAGATGACACGCTTTTGTTCTTTTTATTATTATTATTATTTACAATTTATTGGCTTAGTATCCCAGTTGTAGCTGCCTCTCTACTCTCCTCCCAGTCCCACCCTTCCTCCCTCTTCCTCCCCTAAACCTCTTCCCTAGTCCACTGACAGAGAAAATCCTCCTCCTCTACTGTCTGTCTGACCCTAGCCTATCAGGTCCCACCAGGACTGCCTGGATCCTCTTCCTCTGTGAGCTGGCTAGGTTATCCCACCAGGGAGAAGTGACAAAGGAGCAGGAAACCAAGTTCATGGTAGAGACTGTCTCTTCTCCCCTTACTAGGGTACCCACATGTAGACTGAGCTGTCTGTGGGTTACATATGAACAGGGGTCTAGCAAATGGCAGAAAAAAACACTTAAAGAAATGCTCATGTCCTTAGTCATCAGGGAAATACAAATTAAAATGACTCTGAGATTCCATCTTGCACCAATCAGAATGGCTAAAATAAAAAATCAGTACTGGATGCATTGTCTTACTCTGTGGCCTGGCAAGGCTGTACCCCCCCAGGGAGATTAGAGAGCCTGCCACTGAGTTCATCAGTAGACTAGGGGAGGGGCATAGGGGGAGAATAAGGAGGGAGGGTGGGATTGAGAGGAGACAAGGGAGGGGCCAAGCCAGGATACAAATTGAATAAACTGTAATAAATGATAATAAAAGCAAAACAAAAAAAAAATCAAGTGACAACACATGCTGGAGAGGATGTGGAGAAAGGGGAACCCTTTCCCTTCCATTCTCTCCATTGCTGGTGGGAATATAAATTTCTGAAGCCACCTTGGAAATCAATCTGGTGCTTTCTCAGAAAATGGGAATAATGCTACCTCAAGACCCAGCTATACCACTACTGGGCATATATCTAAAAAATGCTCAACCATATAACAAGGACATTTGCTCAGCTATGTTAATAGCAGTTTTATTCATAATATTCAGAATCTGGAAACAACCTAGATGTCTCTCAAAAGAGAAATAGATACAGAAATTGTGATACATTTATACAATGGAATACTACTCAGCTATTAAAAACAAGGAAATCATGAAAATTACAGGCAAATGGAGATGGAACTAGAAAAGGTCATTGTGATTGAGGTATGCCAGAAGCAGAAAAATACACATAGTATATACTCACTTATAAGTGGATATTAGGCATATAACATAGGATAAACATACTAAAATCTACAAACCTAAAATCTTTGTTCTTAATGACTTTATTTTCTAGAGAAAAAAACAGAATTATAATGAAAACAACAAACATTTATTGTGCTAAACACATAAACACACAAACCTACACAAATGAGGTTACCTCATTGTACAGCTAATTTTGATCAAGGCCAAAGGACAGGAAGCTTATCCAGAGCCTGATTGTGGACCACTCTGACTCCAAATCCTCAGTTTTACCACAGCTCTTGGGTACTTTCCAGATTAGTACTAGCTAACTTTCCGGTCCGTGCATTTCTCTGACATTGACTTTGCTTCACTTCGCTGTTAGCATTCCAATATGAACTTACTGGCATTGGCAGGTTTTTTTTTTTTTTTCTTCTAATGTAAATGATCAAATACATTCTTAGATATCAGAAACTTTATCCTGACTATCTTTTGGAAACATCATCTTTGTCCTCAAAGGCTCTTCAATACCTTGAAGAGGTATTGAATACTCTAATCCTTGTTTCTTATCTTATTTTCTACAACTACCATATTTAGGAATTCCACTCAGGATTGAACATTCTCTATCTTTTCTAATACAGCAAGATAATTTTACCTGCCAGGGTCTTGTTCATATATGCAGAATATTTAAATATAAAAGCTTGTTTAGATATTACCCATTTTATGAAAATTTCAACCATCTGGTTTACAGTGACTTTTGTAAACTCTTTTTCAAAAAGTTTATTTAGTAATTTCTTTTGACCTGTGACTCATTTTGTAAGATACCATTTCAGGAACAGTAGGATCCAAAACGGAATAAGCTAGATTTAGATCCAGTCATGGCTGAAAGTAAACACAGACTGCCCAAAGCCATTAGTGCCTTATGTATTTGTCAACGCATTCTTCAAGTTTCTCACCCTCAGTTAAGTTGTTCTCTTCTTACTTCTCCCTCTTCAGTTTCCTTAGACACCCTTAGACACTGCTTACAACTCTACCGCACCACAACCTTGTTGGCACTGACCCCGCCATGGAACGTCAAGCCACCTTAGTACTCCTCAAGAGAAAATGCCATGAGGATAAATCAGGAAAATGAGAGTCATAAATCTCATTTAGTCTTCCATCATTATTACCTGCAGAGTTAGTTCACTATCTGTCTTAAGGATTCTCACCCTAATTCTATCCTGTCTGTTCAGTTTTTGGTAATTGTCCCAAATTTCCCAGGAATATAGCTCCAGTCTCACTATCTTTTTTTTTTTTTTTGACTTTTGTTTTGATTTTTTTTTCTTTTTTAATTTTATTTTTCTCAGTCTCACTATCTTGTCCTTTAAAAGTTGAGTGGACATACATTTTCATGTAATGCCTTATTTTTCCCTACTTTATCTAGGCACAAACACACAAAAGGAGATCAACATTTGCTTTTGCTAATGATTAAAATGAAAAGATGGGAAGTTGATAATTTGCGCTGAATTATAGTATTGTATACAATGTTTTAAGCATTTTAAACATTGAAATATTACTATGATCAGATGCAGCTGGTATTACTATTATTTCCACTTTCTAGTTACAGAAATGGAAGTAAAATACGATTAGAAAATTTGTTCTGAATTTTGTGAATATTAAGCTACAAAATGAAATTTCAGAAACGATGGCCCCAAATCTTGTGTTATGGTTCTATGTACTAAAATTATCCAGAAAAGGGAAGAAAGCTAAGTCCATCCTTAGAACTTTAGAAAAAGACAAGATACGACCGGGAAGCTTCCTTGGGTAGGCAACAGTGAGAGGTGTTTGTACACCTCTCCTGGAGAAATTTTGCTTGCTTCTCTCTTGCTGGAATGCTCCTCGTGTCTTGGGATATGCGGAGGCATGAGAAGGTAGCAGTTCCACTTCTAGTGTTAAAGACATACAGCACAAACACAAACAAAACCTTTCCCTATATCCTATCCAGGAGAAGTTGAATATCTAGTGCTCTGTGACTACACAGTCAATTTCAGGTAAATTGTGGACCAAAGAGGCCTTTCTTTTTGTGGTGGTAGAAGGCACCCATGGAAACTTCTCTTTGCATTTCAAACATTTTGAAAACTTAGTCAAAGATTCCTGCTCTCTCTTGCTAAGCGACCAAGTAAGAGCTGCTGTCCATAAGAAAGGTTAATGTTAAATGTATTTTTCAGGTATGGGATTCCGCATCTCCGTTAAATTGCTGTTCAGAAAAGACAATTTTAGGGTTAGGGCATCAGCTTTGCTCAAGACATCCCCTACTGGACAGGCAAAGGGAGACAGGTGTACTTGCTGATAAAACAGTAAACAGACTCTTTTCCATAGCACACTTGTTTAAATTTTTTTTTATTTAACTTTTATTAATTACACTTTATTCATTTTGTATCCCCCCATAAGCCCCTCCCTCCTCCCCTCCCAGCCCCACCCTTCCCCCCTTTCTGCATGCATGCCCCTCCCCAAGTTAACTGATAGGGGGGGGGTCCTCCTCTCCTTTCTGATCTTAGTCTATCAGTTCTCATCAGAAGTGGCTGCATTGTCAGGGTTCTAGATTATCTCCATGAGTAGTCCTTGGTTGGAGTATGAGTCTGGGAAGTTCCCTGTGTTCAAATTTTCTTGTTCAGTTGCTCTCCTTGTGGAGTTCCTGTCCTCTCCAGCTCTTACTATTTCCCACTTCTTACATAAAATTCCATTCACTCTGCCTGACAGTTGGCCATCAGGCTCAGTATCTGCATTGACAGTCTGCATGGCGGAAGCTTTCAGAGGCCCTCTGTGGCAGGTTTCAAGGTTGTTTCCTGTTTTCTTCTTCTGGCTTTCAGAGGCCGTCTGTAGCAGGTTCCTAGGTTGTTTCCTGTTTCTTTATCTTCTGATAAACCCACTAAAATCTGTACATCTTAAAAAACTAAGCAAAAGAGAGGACCCTAACTAAAATGTCCAATCCCCATCCTGAAAGACAAAGAGGATGGACATCAGAAGAAAAAGAAAATATAGCACACTTTTAATCATTTATCCCTTCAGCTTATGGTATGAAAATATAAAAAAGTCATTTAAAATATTTTCATGGCCTTTTTCTCAAGTAGCTAACAAGTAATTTAATTGTCATCTACCAACAGATGTCTTGGTAAGAAAATAAAAAGATGTAATTAAAGACCTTGAAGCCATTCTTAATTTTTTTCAGAGAGGAAAAGTATTCATACATAGCCACATATGAATAAATTATTATTTTTTTTCACAAACAGAACAGTGAGCATTAGAAAGCAGCAAGAAACTTGCTAGAATTTGCATAAATATGAAAAGACGCATCAGGCAGTTTTGCTCTGAGCTCAATGTTCTTAATAATTGGTCACATTAATGTTGCCTTTATACAGCCAACAGGACAGAGACACATTATGAGAGACTTTACAGTAATCACAGAGGACAATTAAACAGTACACGTAGTCATTTTCTTCATTTATTGTTGTACATGATCTTTATTTAAAGCAACTACACCATCGTAATAATGTAGCAATCGTAGAAACATCATTGTGAAGGAAATGAGTACTTTACACCTTGATAGATGAACACTCTATGTACTTGCCTTCCTGTTTGCTTTATATGGTATTATATAAACTTCTGTAACATTTCAACAACAGATCAGAAAAGAAAGCAGTCTAGACTTTCTTGAAATTTGGTTGAGCCTGCATAGTCCGTGTGCAGCTGGCATATCAGCCTGAGTCCCTGGAAAAAGACTTAGCTGATGCTCTAATATATGGTTCCGGGACCCTAGTATTGCATTGGCACAAGAAACTCATTTTATATCAGATCACAACATAGTTTATGTGTAAGATAATGAATTTGCAGAGCTGCTACCCCAATGTGATGTGAGAATTCTAAGTCAAATACTTGTGAAAAAGCGTTCAGACACTAATATGCATGCAAGATGTAGTTTCTTGCTCCCACGTGAAGAGTTTCAAGCAGACCAAAGACCAGAGACTGGCCAAGTACTCAGAAACGTGCCTCAGCAGTGAACATGGGAGATATTTGTTCCTACCGAAGGTCCTTGAATGTGGAGAAGATGCACATGAATTAAAACATTTCATTCAGTTACCTTACTAAACCCAGATCTTTTTTTTATTAAATTATTTTTTATATTACAGTTTATTTACTTTGTATCCCAGCTGTAGCCCCCTCCCTCATTCCATCCCTATCCCACTCTCCCTCCCTCAGCTCCTCCCTGAACCTCTCTAAGTCCATTGATAGGGGAGGACCTCCTCCCCTTCCATCTGACCTTAGCTTATCAGGTCTTTTCAGGACTGGCTGCAATGTCCTTCCCTGTGGTGTAGTGAGGCTGCTCCTCCCTCAGGGGTGTGGGAGATCAAAGAGTCAGCCACTGCGCTCATGTCAGAGACAGTCCCTGTTCTCCTTACTAGGGAACCCACTTGGAGACTGAGGGAACCCACTTGGAGATGAGCTGCCATGAGCTCCATCTGAGCATGGGTTCTAGGTTATCTCCATGCATGGTCCTTGGCTGGAGAATCAGTATCAGAAAAGACTCCTGTGCCCAGATATATTTGGTCCTTGTGGAGCTTCAGATCTTTTTTTTTTTTTAATTTTTTATTTAACTTTTATTAAATACACTTTATTCCTTTTGTATCCCCCCATAAGTCCCTCCCTCCTCCCCTCCCGGTCCCACCCTCCCCCCC
>REGO01000590.1:131730-162968 GCA_010120015.1 Rhombomys opimus | reverse complement strand
GATACCTTTTTCTCAGAGGTGGGACCTGGGGCATCAACCCGCATGCAATCAGACATGCTCTTCTCTGGGTCGAGAGCGGCTGACCCTGAGTGCAGTGCTTAGCCTTGCATCCTGAGCGTAACATTTTAGCTTTTTATGGTAGCCAACCATGCTTGGGGATACTGTCCTGCTTCAATGGCTGTAAAGGCCTGAATGATCATGGCTGCATTACACTCTAAACCCAGATCTTAACTCTTTTCACAGAGCTCTGTAAGGTATGGGTTGGTGGTCCCCTGGAGTTATAATAAAACAATGCCTACACTTTCATGATAAACTGTGCATCGTGATTCCAGGAGGGAGAGGAACAGGGATCTGATATTTTCTAGGTTCTCTAAATAGGCTGTTCAATGCAGGATAATAAATGCTAATCTTTAAAGATATGACCTAAGTTCTCCTTCGAGAGTCTAGTCTCACCTTCCTTCCTACTAGAGCACAAAGGTATGCTAGCACCAGGCACTGAAGATGACATTGAATTTTCTAGATTAATGGATAGTTTCTGGCTTTACTGTGAAAAATCTATGATGCTGGAGTAAGTCTACTCACCAGTGTTTCTTTAGATAAGTAGAGGATGTCTAGAGGGTTGGGGATGAGGCAGAGAAAGGGCAGTTTATTGTAAGCGCATACAAACTTGCTCTTTTCATGGATTTACTGCCATCAGGACAACAGTGAGAACATGAAGTCATGGGAACGTGTGTTCAGCCAAAGGGTCTTGTTTCTAATTCCAGTTGTGCCCTTGAGATTCATTTAGTTAATAATTAATATTGTTAATTAACTAATTAATAATATCAATAAAGTATGATAATTTCTACTCATGACTGTGGTTTTCCTCTCTGTAGCAAGATGATAATATCTCAACACACGTGTGGAGTCCAGACTATTTATGTACCACTTCTTTTACTTTCTGGGCTGTTTGGTAGCTATAAGAAAGCAGTACCTGGGATCAAAGTCCAGTTGCTAATGATGCCCTCTAGTTATGGCAGGAACATATGTGTTTGCTTCTGAACAGCACTCTGACCAAATATTTGGAGCCCTGTAAGCTGTGTGGCTTCACGTGATGCCATTTACAATTCAGATGCCTTATGAAAGAAAGAAGGCTTTATGGGTTAGTCAGGATTAGCATTTTCTTTCTTTCTTTCTTTCTTTCTTTCTTTCTTTCTTTCTTTCTTTCTTTCTTTCTTTCTTTCTTTCTTTCTTTCTTTCTTTCTTTTGTTTAAGAATGGAGGGAATCCCAGAAATGATTTTCAAGGTCTTCAAATATCTAAATGTAGTCCCTAGAGTGTATTTTGTAATATACTGTATCTACAGAGTATTTCTGGTAATTTGTATTTCAGAAAGAGCTCCCATATTAGAACAGGATTAGAATTAAATGCCAGAAGTCAAACAACAAAACAGAAAGGCAAAAGATTTCTTCATGTTCTTAACTCTGACTGAGGAGGAATGAGCCCTCTACTCTGTAGAGTCTGCTCATCTGTACTGTTCTGGTGTATTGGTGTTATTCAGGGTGCTGGATTATTTGGAAGTCTGCTGCTTGCCCATAGAGCCTTATTCTGCTGAGGATTTACTCACTGTGTATTCCCAAGAATGTATGTGTGCATACTGAACCCAGGAATTTTTGCATCTTAGGAAAGCGCTTTGTCTCTGGTCTGAATCCCCACTCTCCTTGCTTATTTTTGAGCCAGAGTTTCTTTAGGATTTCAGCCTGGTTTTGAAGTTCCAGGATATCCTTTTCCTGCAGCATCCTCAGGAGCTGGGGTTATAGGCATGTACACCATGCTCAGCTTCATAAAACAAATGAGAGAGATTATGAAGATCAGCCTTTCGTTTAACCATTTTGATGCATCTCCTTAGAATTGGAAGATGGAAGAGTGGAGGACCTGGGTTCAGTTACCATGATTCACTTGGCCATAGTTATAGTTTTTTTTTTTTTTTGGAAGCAATCAGATTTGAGTCTCAGAAATTAATATTATCTATTTGTTTTATCAACTCTAACATGAATAAATTGTGTTCCTTTTGTTTGCTAGAATTGATGCCATAGAATTGTGGACATCAATTCTATTATTAAATTGGATCTCTGCTGCTTCTTCCTTGCTCATTAGCCTCTGTATTTTAATCACTTCCATTGCTGTTTTATAGAGAAACAGAAAGTACCCATCAACTTTGGGCCTGTATCCTTTGTTTCTTTCACTCATTAGTTCAGGAAGAATATCGGTAACCCTGTCTTTAAAGATCTATTTTGTGTTTATGAAAATGATGCATAAATAATGAAGTTTGGCATATTAGCATTTTAAAGCATGTAATTATCTACTGACAAGTAGAAAAATCTCAGTGGAGAAAAAAAAAATAACAAAGCTGTTTGCAGCTCTTGTACAGAGCAGTTTACTCAGGAAGCATAAAGAGGTTTATTATGCTTTTAGATTTTCATAAAAGTTTTTCAGGCAAGAGATCTTAAATGTTTTCTATTTGACATTTGATGAATTACTATTTAAATATACTCTTTTGCTATTAAATAATATGATTCATATTAAATATATTTTTAATAAATGTATTAATGTGAACGTAGAATTAGATGTACCATTAATGAAATTACTTTCATCTTAGGCTCAGCATTCAGGGGAGATGGTACGACTTCTCCTCAGTGGCTATTTTTTATGAGTCTCTCTTGGGGAGATTATGTAACTTCAAAATGAACTGATAATGCAAACCCCACTTGTAGAAATCTCCCAACGATCAAAAGACAGTTGTCCTATACTTTGGGACAAAATAGATCCAAACCTTACACTTATATAATTTCAAGCTTAAGGATCAGAATATATTTAGACACTTATATTATAGCCTTGATGTTTTAATTTTTATTTTTTGTAGCAGTGCATCAGCTACATCATTACTACCAGGATAGCATCTAGTAACCAGTTAGGTAACAGGTAGTAGGGGGAGCGTGGTGGCCGAAGGAAACCCCAGTTACCACTGTGCACCTAGAATAAAACACCGCAGTGAACGCATGATAAAACAGCACAAAATATTGTCAGTTTGAACTTGGAATCATTTTCCTATTTTAAAATGTCCTTGCTGGTTGGATATAGGCCTGCCATTCTTCTCCTCTTTTCTTTTCTTTTTTCTTTTTTAATTGTCTTCTCTAATATTCCCCCTCCCATTGTTTTTTTTTTTTTTTTTTTTTTTTTGACTTAAAATAAAAAGTCTACCACAGTGGCTCCAAAAGCTACTCAGGTGGCTGACCTCCAATTCTGAGTTCTCTTAACCTCAGCCTTTTAGTGCTGAAGGTCTATGCTGTATTATATCACCATGACCTAGTTGCGGTTTTGACTTTTTTTTATATGTTTAACAAATATCTTCCTCATTACATTTTTAGTGCCATCTATTCTTCGTTTCTTATTCCATTGTCGGTAGCACCTTCAGGGATTAAAACATATTTCACCAATGTATTAAAACCTCCTTGTGAAAACTTCACAAACAGTATATTTTTATATTTTTTGTTTATACTATTTAATATTAAATTCAGGCATAAATTTCTACCTGTGTCATACATTAATGTTTTTTACTTCTGTGAGTAACATTCTTTTAATAAAGCATATAAATGTGCATCTTCTATTTATTAGTGTATTTGAGGCTATGGCATTCACTTCTTTTCTTTTGGCTTGAACTTCTGTCTGGGAATATTTATCTACAGCCTAATGAATTTCTCTTATAATTATCGTCCTTTTGTGGGTTAAAAAAACATTTCTTGTGCTTTAGTTTTGAAGACTTGTTTTTTTTTTTTTTTTTTTTTTTTTTTTTTTTGCTGGTTATTGAAATTCAGTTTGATAGGTTTTTCTTCAGGCACATTAAAGCATAACCTTTCTGGATTTTTGGTTTCTGTTGTTATGGGTGAAAAAGAAGCAGTCTAGCTTTTGTTCTTAGTATTATTCACCTGAAGCCAAGTGTGGCGGCACATGTCTGTAATCCAAGTACTTGGCAAGCCAAAGCCACTGAAGTTGACTTCAGTTCCAGCTTAGGCTACATAGCAAGACACTGTCTCAAAAAAAAAAAACCCAAACAAATAGCAACACAACAAAACAAAAGAAACAAAACCCAAAGCAACAACAAGGACAACAGCCACCAATGGTTATTTCCTTGTGTGAGCACATCCTGACTTTGACAAGGTTTGTTGCCCAGCATATACGCAGACGAGACCACAACCCAGACAAGTGAGCAGCAGCTGTCCTTGTGTAGAGAGCAGAGTTTTTTTTCTCGTTTGTAATTTAGCTCATTTTGGACTGTTTTTGGTCTCAAAACTGAAGATTAATGAAGGACTAGTGACTTATTTTAGCTCATATTCCCTTGTTTTGCAGCAAAGACAGCTCTATCTCACCATGTTTCCCATTTTCTTGCAAAATAGGACATAGTAGCATTTAATGACATCAAGTTTCTATGATTTTCATCATTTTCAAAACCTGATTCTTCAACACCTGCTCAATGTGAGTGTTTAAGAATCTCTAACCTGTGGAGAGCTGCTTGGTTTCACCCTGCTCTTCACCTGGAGGCAGGGATAGGCAGCACTTTTTGCCAAGTTCACTTCCTTTTGTTTCTGTGAGGATTACACAGACAAGTGGTTGAGGTAAACAAGTTTAACTTATTGATGAAGCCTTTCATTGTATTCAGGTACCTTGCTTTGACTATAAAAAAAGACTATGGATTAAACCAGTGTGACAGTTTCTACTGGCAGCCCTCTCGAACTTATCTCATGTGTAGTGTGCTATTTTTTTTTTTTTAATTTCCTTTCCATCCTCATTTGCCACTCAGGAAATGTTTGGCTCTGCTGGTAGCCTTCGGAACTAAACAGTTTGGGTGACCAAATATTCTTTACCCTAAAACCAACCTAGCTTGCATTTTTTTAAACAGAAAGTTTGAAGCAACTTGGACCCTTCTGACTTTTTCTGGGAGATGAAGGAGTCAGTACATGAAAATGAGGTTTATAGCTGAAACCATACACAACTCAGTAAAGGGAACAGGTTTCTTTACTGTAGGTAAGGAGTATTTCATCCATAAATAGATGAAAGCAGATGTGACACTCATCCCTCTTTTCATATTAGAAACACTTGATAAACTTTTGCAAAACTCAGTACCCATAATGAACTCTAGATCAATTAAATTAGAATTGCCCAAGGGTCAGAAGCAGACATCAAGATTTAGCCAATGTTCTGGATATTAACTTTCTGTCAGATATAGGGTTGGCGAAGATCATTTCCCAATCTGTAGGCAGCCATTTTGTTCTCATGACAGTACCCTTTGCTTTACAGAAGCTTTCCGGTTTCATGAGGTCCCATTTATTGATTGTTGCTCTTAGAGCCTGTGCTGTTGGTGTTCTGTAAAGGAAATTGTCTCTTGTGCCAATGAGTTGAAGGCTCTTCCTCACTTTTTCTTCTAACAGATTTAGTGTGTTTGATTTTATGTTGAGGTCTTTGAATCACTTGGACTTTAGTTTTGTGCAGGGTGATAAACATGGATCTATTTGTACTTTTCTACATGTAGACATCCAGGTAGATCAGCACAATTTGTTGAAGATAAGGTTTTTTTTCCATTGTATGGTTATGGCTTCTTTGTAAAAAATCAAGTATCTGTATATGTGTGGGTTTATTTCTGGATCTTCTATTTGATTCCATGGATCTACCATTCTGTTTCTATATAATACCATGCAGTTTTTATTACTATTGCTCTGTAGTAAAAAGCAACAAATAAAGTAATTCAATTAAAAAAATGGGATACAGAGCTAAACTGAGAATTCTCTACAGAGGAATATCGAATGGCAGAGAAACAAATAAAGAAATGATCAGCAACCTTAGTCATCAGGGAAATGTAAATCAAAACGACCCTGAGATTTCATCTTACACCCACCAGAATGGCTAAAATAAAAAACTCAAGTGACAATTCATGCTGGAGAGGATGTGGAGAAAGGTGAGCCCTCCTCCATTGCTGGTGGGAATGTAAAGTTGTACGAGTTTGGAAATCAATTTGGTGCTTTCTCAGAAAATTATGAGTAGTGCTAACTCAAGATCCAGCCAAAAACTGTAACTAATATAAAAAATAAAAATATAATTAAAATAAAAGATCCAGCTATACCTCTCTTGGGCATATATCCAAAATATGTTCAAGTACACAACAAAGACATTTGCTCAACCATGTTCATAGCAGCTTTATTCATAATAGCCAGAATCTGGAAACAACCCAGATGTCTCTCAACTGAGTAATGTTTACAGAAATTGTGGTACATTTACACAATGGAATATGCTCAGCAATTAAAAACAAGGAAATCATGAATTTGTGGGTAAATGGTGGGAACTAGTAAAGATCATCCTGTGAGGTATCCCAGAAGCAGAAAGACACACATGGCATATACTCACTTATAAGTGGATATTAGACGTATAATATAGGATAAACACACTAAAATCTATACACCTAAGGAAGCTAAGCAAAAAAGAGCCTAAGTAAGATGATTAATCCTCACTCAGAAAACAAATGGGATGGTCATCAGAAGAGGGAGAAAATGGGAAATAGGACAGGAGTCCACCACAGAGGGCCTCTGAAAGACTCTATCTGGCATGGTAACAAAGCAGATGCTGAGGCTCACAGCCAAACTTTAGGCAGAGTGCAGGGAATCTTGTGAAAGATGGGGTAGATAGAAAGACCTGGAGAGGTCAGGACCTCCACAAGGAGGGCAACAGAACCAAGAAATCTTGGTCCAGGGGTCTCTTCTGAGATTGATATTCCAAACAAGGACCATCCATGGAGATAACCTAGAACTCCTGCACAGATGTAGCACATGGCAGCTCAGTATCCAAGCGAGTTCTCTACTAAGGGGAACAGGGACTGTCTCTGACATGAACCCAGTGTCTTGCTTTTTGATTACCACCCCCTGATGAGGGAGCAGCCTTACCAGGTACCCCAGGAAGACAGTGCAGACAGTCCTGAGGAGACCTGATAGGCTAGGGTCAGATGGAAAGGGAGGAGGACCTCCCCTATCAGTGTACTTGGAGAGGGGCATGGTAGGAGATGAGGGAGGGAAGGTGGGATTGGGAGGGGATGCAGGAGAGAGCTACAGCTGGGATACAAAGTGAATAAACTGCAATTAATATAAAAAATTAAAAAAGTTTCTAAAATAAGAAATAAAAAAATTAAAAAAAAACATGTTAATAGAAAAAAGTTTAGCAAATGTTAAAAAGCCACTGTTTGGGGTAGATCATCCTGAGTGAGGTAATACAGACCCAGCCAGACATGCATGTACTCACTAATAAGTGGATATTAGCCATATTGTACAGGATAACCATAGCCCAATCCAGAGGCCCAAAGAAGCTAAACAACAAAAGGGCTCAAGGGAGAAAACTTAAATCTCACTCAGAAGGGGAAATAAAACAGAAATTGGAAGTAGATAGAAGGAGGGAACACAGGGTTTGGGCTCCCCAAAGGACATTCTACAAAGGTCAAAGAGACATTTGTAAAGGTGGGGATGATTAAAGACAACTGAGAAATAAAAAATTTTTGGTCAGTTATTTTCATTCCCAAACTACATTAATATGTGGAGAGTGCATATACTAGGTATTTCTGTTATTACTTTGCCCAAGGTACCTGAGAGAAACTATTTAAGTGAGGAAGATTTAGTTTCGTTTGGGATTTTAGATGGTTCCATCCACAGTGTTGAAGAGGACAGAACTGTGAAGAAACAGAGAAATGAGAAATAAAACCAATTAGGGCAAATTATTGCTTCCAAGGCACACCATAAGTATGTTCAATTACATTACATCTCTCTGTTTTTATTAACTCTTGAAAAATGCCACAATATCATTAATCCTTGAGGCATTAACTCACTGATTGCATCAGAGGTCTGTGGTCTAATGTTTCAAGCAAGAACCATCCCCACAGACAGAAGCGAAGGTCCACTTAACTACTCTCTGATGTCTTTCTTAATCTAGTCACGTTGACAATGAAGATTAATTATCACAGTAGACATTTCAGATAACAGGCTATTAGTTGTTAGTGCTTGGTTTCTTAGTAATCATCTTCAGATGCTTCTCTTCAGATATTTTATCTTTTAAGTATGCCACAGGGTAAATAGGTGACGACCAGAGTCACAGAAACAATTGATTTTCCTGTATGTTTTAATTTCTATTGTGCTAGTACTGATATATCCCCAAACTATATATTTCCATTCTATTTTGTAAAGCTAATTAACTAAGTAAATTAGAATATAATACACAGTTATAGAATTTTATGAAAATTCAAAAGCCAGGCCTTTGTGTTTGTGATATTTTAATGTTAATCTAATAATGTTCTTTGGAACTGAAGGAAACACAGATGAACATATCAGATTATTTCTCAAAAGAGTCTAAAACAAAATAGAGATTTAGAACAAGGTCTTCAAAAGCAGAATAAAGAAGAATTTTGCACATAATCTTTAGATTTGACCAGCTTCTCCCTTCTTAAATCCTAATTTTCAACCTCCTATTTTATTTCATCAAATACCACCATATATTTTCAGAGTCATCTAAGCTAGAGTGATGTGGTTTCCTATGATCTGCAGCCAAGAGACCTATGACAGATTCTCGCTTTTAAAGAGTCTGAAGTCCCTTTGAGTACCTTTTCTATTTTTTAGATTAGTGAACTGAGACTTGAGAAGTTCAGTCAATTGCAGTTGCAAAAGTATATAAAAACATATCTGACTTGAAGCCACAGTAACATACTTTCAAGTTAATATCTTAATGCTATAAAGAAAAATGGAGCAACAGAGGCATTGAATAATGACAAAGTGATTAATACCTTAAATTACTTCCTAGTAGTGAATTGGAACTTTGGGATGGAATTTTAACATTGTGGACCCCAGTATTCATGCTCAATCCTTGTATTAGGATAAAAGTTGAAAAAAATTTACAGGATTTGCTTATTAATTAACCACATTAAATACTTGGTTCATCCATGTAGATTTCACTCTAATGTGCCTAATAATTCTTATTTATATGAGCATCAACTCTTCTATGAGAAAGCATTTCTGATGATGTCATTTTATTTCCTAAAAATTGAAAGAGCTATACATAAAGATATTTAGAGTAAAAACAATCAACTTTAAATAGCAAAACCAGATCCAACCATAGTAAAAACCTATCTGACCTTTTTGTCATAAATGTTGTTTCCCATTCTCACTTTTTGACACTATTTTTTTATTCTAGATTTTTCTGTTTACCATGATTGTTCAAGATTCATTTTTTTTGCGTTATAGCTTCAGAGAATGTGACTATTAAAGGATAACAAAAATTTTAACTCTCACATGCATGTTGAGGGGGAGTTCATAGTTGACCAGAGCTAACGTAGTTATCAGTATTATTTATTATCAATAATGTTTAGAATTGGTAATAGATAAAATACTGGGGCAGTGAAGAGAACAGGGGTGTGGCTGTTGGATGCACAGTATAGGGAATTAGCTGAACTCAAAATTCCAGACAGTGGTGTTTTCTTGCAGTCACAGCATCCTTTACCAAAAATATTTATTTGATGCTCATCTTTGGAAAGACCTAGAATTGTCTAGAAGCAAATGTTCTGGATCCATGAAATAAGATGTAAAAATAGCAATATTTTAATTTGTAGCTTCCTTATAATAACTTTGTACTTTATTACTTTCATAATAACTTTTAGTATATTGTTATTTTAACTGTCTGGATAATTTCAATTCCCTGGCAAATGTTAAAATCATTGAAAACATATAGTATATGTTATTTGTTACCATGATTCCATAGCATGTGACAAATCTACACAATAGGAAGCAAGTACCGGTAATACTAGGCACTATTTCTGGATGCATGGTTCTTGTCTCCTAAATGCTGCCGACATTTGTAGTATAATGTATAAGAGTTCATTTAGCTCCAAGTATTTAAATAGGTATGTGTGTGGATTTTAAACTGCATACGTTGTCAGAGGAATGAGAGTTATTTAAAAATAAATTTATTTACATTATGGAATTATAACTGTATAGAATTTATCTCAAATTTAGCTCAAGAATAATTATATATAATTATGATATGAAGGGTCTTTTAAAAATAATTTGACTAAAATCACATAGGATGATCAAAATCACTAAATTAAAAAATATTATTGTTTAATACAATTCATTCACTTTGTAGCCCAGCTGTAGCCCCCTCCCTCCTCTCCTCCCAACCCCACCTTTCTTCCCTCTTCTCTCCCTATGCCCCTCCCCCAGTCCACTGATAGGAGAGGTCCTCCTCCCCTTCTATCTGAACCTAGCCTATCAGGTCTCATCAGGACTGGCTGCACTGTCTTCCCCTGTGGCCTTAGAGAGGCTGCTCTCTGCACAACCCCTGAGGGACTGCTGATCAGTCTGCCACTGAGTTCATGCCAGAGACAGGCCCGGCTGACCTTACTATGGAACCCCCTTGGAGACTGAGTCTATGGGCTACAACTGAGCAGGGCTTTTATTAAATCAGTACAAATGATAAAACTCAATAGTCTCATGACTTTGAAAAATCTGCCAGGTCATAGCATGTATCTTTTACAAAAGCAGTTGAATTGCAGTGAGAATGTAGCATTTTAACCTGCTCTTATTCCACTTCTTTAGCACAGGAGTCTTGAGAACCCACAGTTTTGTGGGTACGAGACCTGTGGAACAAATACTCAAGTATCCCCTATCTTGGAAAGAATAGATTTTTATCCTTCCTTCAAAAGCCCACTCTACAAATTTGTTAGGATTTCCCTGAATGATACTATAGTTCTTTGATTTGTCCTGACTCAGATCTTCTACCAAGCCACAGAAACCCATCAAATAGGCCTCAAGGATGGATTTGTCTACAGAACTGTGAAGCAGTAAATTTCTGTTGCTTAAGACACTAAATTTGTAGGATGTCATGATGGCACTCCTAGAAAATAATTCCTAACCTGTCTTTTCAATTGTACACAAGACAAGAATCTCTCATGATGCCTCTAACATTTGGTGAGCAGATCAGAATTAGAATGCTGATCATCTTAGTTGTAGATTTCATTCTCCTACTGCCAGCTTCTTCACATAATGTACAGAGCCTTCTCGGAAGCCCAAACTATGTGTTGTAGACTTAAAGCTTTGTGACAGTCCTGTGAGGACAAGGATGGCCACTTTTCACAAAAGTATGCCTCTAGGATTTCCTACATTTCTAAAAGTTAATACTATAGCTTAGCATTTCAAGTAGGTCATGAAACTATAATAGAATTTTAAAGAACTTTAAATGTAAAAGAAATGCATCAAAATAAGCAAAGAACTAATTTAGTACTATGGTATATAAGAATCCTAATGTACAAAGTTAAATATTTTACATAAATATAAAATAACCAAGCATTGCAAAGACATGAAAGGATAAAAATATACTTCCAATAACCCTAAAATAAAGGCAAAATGATAATTTCTATAACAATTGGAAAATTTAATTTGCTCTTTTCACTAATGGAGGAAAAAAACTAGGAAGAAAATCAACAATGGAAAAAAAAATCAACAATGGAAACAAAAACTTAAGTAACACAAAGCCATATAGAGGTGATGTATAGCTGTTTGCACCACCTGACAACACAGTACCCTATTTTCAAGAGCACATGGCATGTTTTGAAGGAAAGAGTAAGTTATGTCACAAAGAGGGCTCAATGGATTTGCAAAGGTATAAACATTTGTGGTCAGCTCCACTGACCACATGTTTTGAGACATGTGGTCTCACATGTTTTCTTCATGTTTTGAGACCAGTGTGTGTATCTTACTATGACTATTTTCTTGAGGGCAAAGTTCTAGTGATCAAGCTATATCGCATGAAACTTTAAAAAGTTCTATTAATATTTAAAATAAAATATAGTTGAGGTCATACAAAGTATGCTTCTCAAACACACTAGAAATAGTTTATATTGTTTCAGAGATCTCTGAGACAACTATGACCCACAACTCAAGGGTGCCTTAGGAAAAAAATCTATTACTGCCACGTTGGTAGACCAGTATAATCCCTAACTATACCATAAATATTAGGGTTATACCCATAGATGAATGCATATATCACTCCTCACCAGAGAAGCCTCTCTCTACACCAAATAGATACCACCACAGAAGACCACAATTGGACACAATGCAGACAACACATTGTGAGGAACTCAGCCCAACTGAGAAACTCAGTTGTTACATCTTCACCACAGCTCTGCATCTGTGACTCAGGGAACATTGTGGGGTGGGATGTGCAGCAAGTGAAAGCTTGTAAAATTCAGAATAGCAGGAAGTCAGAAAGTCTGCTGTGAAATTGTTTCCATGGCTGCAGCAACAAGACTGGAACTATGACAGGGGACATACAACACAGAGGAAGAATCATTTCATGGGATCCCAAACCCTATCAAAGAACTACAGAGAACTAATGGCTGCCAAAAGAAGGAAAATTAGCTCTTACTGGTTTTCCAATGCAGAGAGGTCAGCCCTGGAACCATGTACACGCAAACAAAAATAGACTCAACAGGGAGGAAAGGAAGGGAGAAAGTGATGTAATCTGATTTCAATAAAAATAAAAATAAACATAAACCAAACGTGTTCTGTTTAGTTGACATGAAAGTTGTTGATGTGTATTACTTATTTATCACCCAAATATCTTCTCTCTTTGAACACCCATGTTAAACATATTCTTTAGCAAATCGGATCCATTATTGAACATCAAGCACATCTTGCTTAATTCTGCCTTCATACTTTGGTTCCTCTCAGATTGTCTCAAAACCTTAATCATAATCATACTTTGTCCATTAATTCTCTGCTTCTCCCAGGTCAGTGATAGTAAGGTGTATTTTGTCCATACAATTGTTACAATGGAACCAGTAAGGCCTTCAGCAATTCTCAACCTGTAGGGTATGACCCTTTTGGGGATTGCATATGAGATATCCTGAATATAAGATATTTACATTATGATAATAACAGTAGCAAAATTATAGTTATGAAGTAGTAATGAAATAATTTTATGACTGGGGGTTACCACAACATGAGGAACTGTATTAAAGGGTTGCAGCATTAGGAAGGTTGGAAACCACAAGCTTAGACTCTAGAGTGATTATTTATGTGTATGGACACTCATACCTGTATGAAATCTCTGCCTCTACACACAAGTATTTAACAAAATTTTGGTAGAGAATAGGTACAGGCATTTTATAAATTGTTCTTGATTGAAATATTTTTGTGTTTTTATAATCTTGTATGTGTAGGGGCACTCCTGTTGGTGGAGATTGAATTTAGGATTTTGGTTAAATCAGACTATATACCACTGAGCTATATTCCAAACGTTAACTGTTTTCCTCTTTAAAAAACACATTTACAGATACGTGTTTTCATTTTCTTTTTACTTTTTCACCAGTTTATGAGCTCAAAGCAGATGTGCTAGAGAATGGTTTCAGGTAGGCTCTATCAAAGTTATCATTTCCATTTCCTTTATTTCTCCAGAATGTCTGCAGTAACTGTTGCCTCCATTCCCCCAAATAAAATAAATGTGCATTTCACATCATGTGGTCATTTTCATTTGCATCTAGGAACCATCCTTTCTGATTCATTTGGCACTTACTTAAAAGGTCTGTCTTCAGTACGAGAAGATTTCATGAAGTCTATTCTCCAAGCTAAAAATGCTAGCCATTCTGTTCTTTAATGTGTACTACCATTATAAATTACTTCATTTAACACATACAATACTTCACTGGGATGAAATGTAACTTTGGCTCTATGTATACATGAACAAGTTTCCTTTTTATTCTACTACAGTAAAAGAGATTTGTCCTCACTGAAGTTTCAGCTAATAGATTATATATTTCTTACAAAAGTGTGCATTATTTTCACCTCATATTCTCTCAATTTCCCATTCTAAATCCTCTATCAAAATATAAAGACCCATTCAACAATGCAATTCTCCTCTAATGTATGTAGTTATTCATATGATTTTAATTAAATCTGCAAAAAAAAATGCACCACCTACTTCTATACCCCAAAGCAAACATTTGTGCTATAGCTACAGGTTAAAAAGAGGATAGTGCCATGGGCTTCCCTCCTATGCTTTCCTAATCATTATTCACTTGCTTTCCTAATAGAGGGTTTTTTTATAGTTTTACCTATAAAACTTGTATTCTTTAGTAGTACAGTTTATGAAATTCTATAATATGTGATCTCTCATGGCAGCCTTCTTTTGCTCAATAGAATGCTTATAAAATCTATTCCCTGTGCTGAGCACAGCAGTCATGCATTCATATTCAATGTTTTTTTAAACTGCGATTCTAATGAAAAACAGTACAATATATAGCTCCTACTGCCAGGAAATAACTTTGCTGCTTTCTGTTTGTAGCCTACAAATAATGTTATTATGGGGAAATTTCAATTCTCTTTTAGGTACATGCGATTTATTGAGCATAGACGTAGGAACACAATGTTTACACTATGAATCACATAGTATATACAATGTTGGTAGATACTGTCAAGCAAATTTGCACATTATTAGGACCAATATTTAAAACCTTATCAACACTCTAGGTGGCTCATTTTGTCCCAGGGTTTTGTGAATACACATTTTGATAAGTCTTGTTTTCAGCAATTGTGGGTCCTGGGCTTTGTTTATGATATTAGCTCATAATGTTTAATACATATATTTTTAAGACAACCAATGAAACTGAGTATTTATGGTTACTGAGTATTAGATGCCCATCTTGGGTAAATGTCTAATGTGAGTTTCTTTCTCCTTATGTTATTGGATTATCTGTCTTTTCCTATATGTTCATAAATATTGTTGTGAATATAGCTCATGTGTCAGTTATATGAAGCTTGTTTTTTAAACCCTCAACTTACCAATAAACAGAAATTCTTTTAACGTGTCAACCTTAATAAGCATTTTCATTCTATAGAATGGGTTTTAAATATTCCTTTTAAGGAAGAACAGAGGTTTTCATAAAAATGCTCTCTGTATGATTTTTATTTAAGGGATAATGAATCTGAAAATGATTTTCAAAGTTTGCTTCTTGTGAATAGTAATGAAACCTAGGCTTCATAACATATCAACTCATTACTACATAACTATAGATATGCAGTGACACTTTCATCATAAAAAAACACATAAGAAACAGAGGCCCAGGGCACTTGAGGTTAGAAAGTGGCATGTAGACATGACAGAGAAAATGCAGTCATGAAATCTCGATGATACAGTTGCCTGAACAAGGCTGGAGCAGTAGCAACATCATTTGCTATGTCAGGCACACAGGCGAGATTTGACAGTGTCCCACCCCTAGAGAAAGAGCTATATGTGGTCAAGAGATGCTGGGAGGAAAACTGTGTTCTCTAGGGATAAGCTCCTATGTAGATTCTCCGGTTTGTCCACGTCATATGTTTGCACAGATAATACCACACAGGCTCGATAGGTTGTATATACATGTAACAATGATAGGTAAAAGAAAAGAACATGGATTTGGGTGGGAGGGGTACACAGGAAAAGTTGTAGGGGGAGGAAGAATAGAGTGATAGAGAGACAGTGCTCATGCCTAACATTCTTGGAGAAATATATGTATAGAATAAACAGTGTCAGATATTCCCAATGCTGAACAAAAGCACAAGGTAAAACCACGTTTAATGGGGAAGGCGATGTGAGAAGCACATAGAGGCAGCCATTTAGGAGGGGGCACTCAACAAGGGTGGTAGTTAACACTGAGCACGGCTTGTTTCCATCCTGTTTGCTACTGTGGTGGAAAAAGAAAGCAACTTTGTACATTATGACTGTGGATTCTCAGACTTTGGTGAACTAAAATAACCATGATCAAAATATTAATTGCACGAGTACCCCATGGTCATCTCTCTGACTCTATCATGCACGCGACAAGAAGTCACTTAATTTCTTTACAAATAATTTTCTCATAGGAGGTGGTAAGAGTTCAAACAATAAAGCATTGGGTATTTCATACATTAAAACCATGATAGCGCACACATGGGTGTGTTTCTACTCACTAGCACATGGCCTGTCTTTCCTGCACCTATACGCATGGACACCTGTAAGTTCATGCTTATTTTGACATTCAGTAGAGTAAGTGGCTTCATTTGCCTTTATATAGCTTTACAATTAGCTTATTAATTTCCACACAGCTTCTGAATCTGGGTGGGATTGCAATGCCTTAGAGAAGACTGATGTCTTTACTGATGCTTACGTGGGCATGAAGTAGTTCTCCTTTTGGGCTTTCTATGATGTTTTTCAATGTGTTACAGCTTTCAGGAGAGTAGTTGGGTCAGCTCCCCTGAGGTTTAGTGGTAGTTATTTGATGTATCTGACACTATGTTAAAGTATTGAATATTGAATTCTTTCTTTGTTTTCATTCCTTAAAAATATATATATTGTATATCAACCTTAATATCCACAAACCTTTATAAAAGTTGTACCTCATGTATAGATTATTCCGTAGTAAAATCTGTAGATATAGTTTCATTCCTTTCTGGGTATTAATTTCTTTTCTTTACTTTACTGACAAGAACCAACTTACCACAAATGTTCAACAAAGTTATAATAGGCAGTCATGTTTCAGTCTCAATTTAAAGGAGTATTTTACAATTCAGTTACTAAGAACAACCCTATCAACTTTATTTGACCAAGGAAATTTAAACGAGGGCCGAGTGGTAAACTCTTATCCAGAGAACCAAAGCACAGGTTTTCAAAATGGAATCAGAGATTGGGGAAGATTCAGAATGGGAATTAGGGGCAAAGTTGCAATGGAAATTCTTCATGCATAGTAAGCAGAGCATTTCTCTAAGGAGAGTGATTTGGATAGGAATGCTTACTGTGTCCTACGAGAATTAAGCTGGAGGTGAGAGGTCAGTGGTTGAAAATGGGAAAGATGCTAGAAGTGCCCTGGTTGTAGATCAGAGAACTTATTTTTTTTCTCTTCTTTATTTCTTGCTACCTTGCAGAACACCATTCTGCACTATACTTATGACATTAGTTTAAGCAAACAAGACTTTGCAGAAAAGCTCTCACAGAGGAAAGCCATAGGGTAGATGTCTCATCTTCAATTCCGGCCCTAGGTTCAGGTAAATGGCTTCAGAAAAGGTAGTGGGCACTTTAAATAGAGAAAGCTGTTAGCTAAGAAGTAAGCTTTCATGTCCTTTTGCCCATAACTTCTTTAAGAGAAGTTACAAGGAGGGATTAGTGGTAGCAGGAGCATAGAGGAAGCGCTATCTACTAAAATACATTTTGTTCAAAAGTGCCATAACGATATTTAATACTAAATATGCTAATATACAAAATTAAAAACATTTAAAATTTAAAGAATCAGTATTTCTCCTAGAGTGTGACACAGAGCTAGAGGACCTTAAATCAGAGACACAGGGGCAGATCAGTGGAGGCAGGCGGTAGTCAGAGTTAGTACCAAGCCATAGGGCCACAGAACTATGAAGAGAAAAGCACTGAGAGGCGTGAAAGTCATCATAACTCCCAGAGAACAGTAATAGTAAGGAATGAGTTATCACTATGGTGGACCACAGGGCTGCTTCCTTCTTCATTTGTACTCACTTGCTTACTCATGAAGAGATTCCAGAGAATGTTGCAAGGAATTAAGTATTTCTAGTTGCAAGCTCATTGCTAAAGTAGTATTCACAAAGCAAAATAAGAACCTTAAATGACTTTCAAAAGTGGAGGAAAACATGGAGTTAGTCAATTTACATGGAGCACGTCTCGCCCCTGGGGGCAATGGTCTCCTGAACCTACTCAGACCTCGGACACCACCACTGCTAGTTCTAGAACTGATGCAGGATATTCCAACGAGGGGGTTAAGGCTTCTCATAATATTTCCTATAAGTCCACACCTGTTTGTTTATAACCCCCATTTCTATTCATTGTTAGCCAGATAGAGCCAAGTAATTGTGGTAACGATACTTGCTTTTTTGCCCAATGCCGGAATGCTAGTGAAGTTAGCTATGCCCTGGTTACTCACATGCTTTGCTGGGTGCCTGTGCCTGTTGATGCTCCTCACGCTATGACTCTCTTCAGACAGAAAAGGGATCTTGGAATTACACCCGCCATTGTTACTGCCATCTCATTGGCGGCTGTTGGAGCTACCACCGCGGCATTAGCCATGAGTCATACTATGCAGACTGCTCAGACCCTAAATAATCTTTTAGCCAATGTAGCTCATGCTCTAGATGTACAAAAAGGAATTAATGCTCAACTAAAAGGAGACTTGATGGTGTTCAATCAGAGGATTGACCTCATGTAGGAGCAAATTGATACCCTATGGCAAATCGCTCAACTTGGCTGTCAATGGAAGTATGCTGGACTTTGTGTCACTAGCATACAATATGAGAATTTTTCCCATGCTGCAAATCTGTCTAAACAATTGTCTAGCTATATTTTAGGTAATTGGACTGAAGAATTCGATATATGACAGGGCAGCTGAGAGTGGCCATTGTTATTGCAAATTCTACCAGAGTAGACGCAGGACTACTCTGTTATTGACTGTATTTTATTTGTATGTGTGTGTGCACACATGCACCCCTCTGTGTGTTTGTGTGTGTGCGTGTGTGAGAGAAAGAGAGATACTAGGACCTGTGCATGTCTGGTAAGTGCTCTGCCACTGAGCTGTATCCCTAGCCAAAATGGAGAAGATATTTTTATAAACCACTCTTATGGCAATCACTAAAAGGGAAATTTCCTCAGGCCAACAGTGTTAAATAGAGTTTGAGCAAGATGAATGAAAGCAAACCACTGTGTGGTTCATGCATCAGGCAACTTCCGGGCAGGTGCAAAGAACTCTAGCCAATGACGTGGTTAGACAGCATTTAGAGAATAGTGGAGGGTAGCCACAGAAAAAAAAAAATTATCCAGCTACAGCTTAGTATATAACTTCTCAATTGATTCCAGCTCAATTTGTTAATTGGTAACCAAGTTTGTAGCCAATCAAAGCTCAGTTATTATGATTGAAATCTGTGTCATTTTGTCTCTTGGAAACAGTACAGGTATCTGGTACCAACACAGGGACTATGATAATTTTATTTAATATAAGTATTAATATCTACTCTTACTTTGATATGTGTATATAATATTGACCTAGCCAGGGAATGTGTACTCACTGTGTAATGCTGTAAGACAGTATGGTTCTCAAAAAGGAAACCACAGTAAAGTTACCTGTAAAGTTATATTTTTAATTATTATTATTTTTATTAATTACAGTTTATTCACTTTGTATACCCCTGTACCTCCCTCTCTCTAACCCACCTCTGCCTCTCCCCCAGTATACTGATAAGGGGGGTCCTCCTCCCCTTCCCTCTTATCCTAGTCTATCAGGTCTCATCAGTAGTGTCTGCATTGTCTTCCTATGTGGCCTGGTAAGGCTGCTCCCCCCTGAGGGGGAGGTGATCAAAGAGCAGGCCAATCAGTTCCTGTCAGAGACAGTCCCTGTCCCCATTACTATGGAACCCACTTGTACACTGAACTGACATGGGCTACCTCTGTGCAGGGGTTCCAGGCCATCTCCATGAGTGCTCCTTGGCTGGATTATCAGTCTCAGAAAAGACCCCTGTGCCCAGAATTTTTGCATCTGTTGCTCTCCTTGTGGAGCTCCTGTCTTCTCCAGGTCTTACTATCTCTCACTTTTTTCATAAGATTCCCTGCACTCTGCCTAAAGTTTGGCTATGAGTCTTAGCATCTGTTTTGATACCTTGCAGGGTAGAGCCTTTCAGAGGCCCTCTGTGGCAGGCTCCTGTCCTGTCCCCTGTTTTCTCCCTCCTCTAATGTCCATCCTCTTTGCCTTTCTGAATGGGGACTGGGCATCTTACCCAGAGCCTTCTTGATTAGCTTCCTTAGGTGTACAGATTTTAGTATGTTTATCCTATATTATATGTCTAATATCCACTTTTGAGTGAGTATATACCCTGTGTGTCTTTCTGTTTCTGGGATAGCTCACTCAGGATGATCTTTTCTAGATCCCACCATTTACCTGCAAATTTCATGATTTCCTTGTTTTTAATTGTTGAGTAATATTCCGTTGTGTAAATGTACCACAATTTCTATATTGATTCCTCAACAGACGGGCATCTGGGCTATTTCCAGCTTCCAGCTATTACAAATAAAGCTGCTACAAACATGGTTAAGCAGATGTCCTTGTTTTATACTTGAGCGTCTTTTGGATATATGCCTAAGAGTGGTATGGCAGGATCTTGAGGAAGTGCTATTCCTAATTTTCTGCGAAAGTGCCAGATTGATTTCCAAAGTGGTTGGACAAGTTTACATTCCCACCAGCAGTGGAGGGTTCCCCTTTCTCCATAACCTCTCCAGCATGTGTTGTCACTTGAGTTATTCATCTTAGTCATTCTGATGGATGTAAGGTGAAATCTCAGGATCATTTTGATTTTCATTTCCCTGGCGAATAAGGACACTGAATATTTCTTTAAGTGTTTCTCTGCCATTTGATATTCCTCTATTGAAAATTCTCTGTTTAGCTCTGTACCTCATTTTTTAATTGGATTACTTGATTTGTTGCTGTTTAACTTTTTGAAATATTTATATACACTGGGTATTAGCCCTTTGTCAGATATAGGGTTGATGGAGATCCTTTCCCAATCTTTAGAGTTGTTTTGTTTTGATGACAGTGTCCTTTGTTTTAAAGAAGTTTTTCAGTTTCATGACATCCCATTTATTGATTATTGCTCTTAGAGCCTGTGCTGTTGGTGTTCTGCTCAGGAAGTTGTCTCCTGTGCCAATGAGTTCTAGGCTCCTCCCCACTCTTTCTTCTAACAGGTTTAGTGTGTCTGGTTTTATATTGAGGACTTTGATCCACTTGGACTTTAGTTTTGTGCAGGGTGACAAGTATGGATCTATTTGCATTTTTTTTTTTACATGTAGACATCCAGTTAGATCTGCATCATTCCTTGAAGATGCTGTCTTTTTTCTATTGTATGGTTTTGGCATCTTTGTCAAAAATCATGTTTCAGTAAGTGTGTGGATTTATTTCTGGGGCTTCTATTTGATTCAATTGATCCACCAGTCTGTTTCCATGCCAGTACCATGCAGTTTTTATTACTGTTGCTCTCAAGTACAGCTTGAGATCAGGGATAGAGATACCTCCTGAAGATCTTTTACTGTAGAGAATTGTTTTAGCAAATCTGTTTTTTGTTTGTTTGTTTGTTTGTTTTTGTTTTTACATGAAGTTGAGAATTGTTCTTTCAAGGTCTGCAAAGAATTGTGTTGGTATTTTGATGGGAATTGCATTGAATCTGTAGATTGCTTTTGCTAAGATGACCATTTTTTACTATGTTAATCCTGCCAAGCCATAGAGTGGTAGATCTTTCCATCTTCTGATAGAGACTTGAAGGTTTTTTTTTAGGAAAGTCTTTGTTTGGTTAGGGTCACACTAAGTATTTTATATCTATTGTGGCTATTGTGAAGACTGTTGTTTCCCTAATTTCATTCTCAGCCCTTTTGTCTTTTGTATACAGGAAGGCTACTGATTTTTTTTTTTTTTTTGAGTTAATTTTGTATCCAGCCACTTTGCTGAAGGCGTTATCAGCTGTAGGAGTTCTCTGGTAGAATTTTTGGGGTCATTCATGTATACTATCATATCATCTGCAAATAGAGATACTTTGACTTCTTCCTTTCCAATTTGTATCCTCCTGATCTCCTTTAATTGTTTTATTGCTCTAGCAAGGACTTCCAGAACTATGTTGAAGAGATATGGAGAAAGTGGGCAGCCCTGTCTTGTCCCTGATTTCAGTGGGATTGCTTTAAGTTTTTCTCTGTTTAGTTTGATGCTGGTGATCGGCTTGCTGTATTTTGCCTTTATTATGTTTAGGTATGTGCCTTGTATCCCTGATCTCTCCAATACTTTAAACATGAATGGATGTTGATTTTGTCAAATGCTTTTTCAGCATCCAAGGAGATTATCATGTGCTTTTTTTTTTCTTTCAGTTTGTTAATATGGTGGATCATATTGATGGATTTCCGTATATTGAACCACCCTGCATATCTGGGATGAAGCTTACTTGGTCATAGTCGATGATACCTTTGATGTGTTCTTGTATCCGGTTTGCAAGTATTTTGTTGAGTATTTTTGCATCAATGTTCATAAGGGAAATTGGCCTGAAATTCTCTTTCTTTGTTGGGTCTTTGTGAGGTTTAGGTACCAAAGTGACTGTAGCTTCATAAAATGAGTTTGGTATTGTTCTTCTGTTTCTATTTTGTGGAATAATTTGGAGAGAATTGGAGTTAGCACTTCTTTGAAGGTCTGGTAAAATTCTGCACTGAAACCATCTGGCTCTGGGCTTTTTTTGGATGGAGACTTTTGATGACTGCTTCTATTTTCTTAGTGTATATAAGTCTATTTAATTGATTTACCTCGTCTTGATATTGCTTTGGCAAGTGGAATTGATCAAGAAAATTGTCCATTTCATTTAGATTTTCAAATTTTGTGGCATATAGTCTTTTGAAGTAAGTTCTAATGATTGTTTAGCTTTCTTCAGTGTCTGTTGTTATGCTCCCCTTTTCATTTCTGATTATGTTAACTGGATAGTGTCTCTCTGCCTTTTAGTTAGTTTGGCTAAGGGTTTGTCTATTTTCTTGATTTTCTCAAAGAACCAGCTCTTGGTTTCATTGATTCTTTGAATTGTTTTATTTGTTTCTAATTTATTGATTTCAGCCCTGAGTTTGATTATTTCTAGCCGTCTACTCCTCTTTGCTGTGTCTGAGTCTTTTTTCTCTAGGGCTTTTAGCTGAGCCATTAAGTTCCTTGAATGATATGTCTCGAATTTTTTCTTGAACGCACTCAATGCTATGAACTTTCCTCTTAGCACTGCTTTCATCGTGTCCCATAAGTTTGGGCATGTTGTGCCTTCATTTTCATTGAATTCTAGGAAGACTTAATTTCTTTATTTATGTCTTCTCTGACCCAGTTGTCACTTAGTAGCAAGTTGTTCAGTTTCCATGTGTATATAGGCTTTTTGCGATTTCTTTTGTTGTTGAGGTCCAGCTTTAGTCCATAGTGATCAGATAGGATACAAGGGATTATTTTAATAGTCTTGTGTCTGTTGAGGCTTGCTTTGTGACCAATATATGGTCTATTTTCAGGAAGGTTCCATGAGGTGCTGAGAAGAAGGTAAATTCTTTTGTGTTTGGGTGAAAGGTTATGTAAATGTCTGTTATGTCCATTTTATTAATGACCTCTGTTAGCGTTATTGTTTCTTTGTTTAAATTTTGTTTTGTTGACCTGTATTTTGTTGAGAGTGGAGTGTTAAACTTTCCCACTCTTAATGTGTGGGGATCTATGTGTAGTTTAAGTTTCATTAATGTTTCTTTTAAAAATGTGGGTGCCCTTGTATTCAGGATTGTGATATCGTTCTGGTAGAATTTTCCCTTGATTTTCCTTCCCCATATCTTTTTATTAATTTTGGTTGAGAGGCTATTTTATTAGAGATTAGAATGGCTACTCCTGCTTGTTTCTTGGGTCCATTTGCTTGGAAAACTGTTTCTAGCCCTTTACTCACAGGTAATGTCTATCTTTGTTGCTTAGGTGTTTTTTTTTTTTTTTATGCAATAGATTGTTGGGTCCTGTTTATGTATCCATTCTGTTAGTCTGTGTCTTTTTATTGGAGAATTGAGTCCATTAATGTTAAGAGAGATGAATGACCAGTGGCTGTTCGGTCCTTTGATATTGATATTGGTTGTGGTGGTGTGTTTGTGTGCTTGGCTTTTTTTTGTTTTGCTGTAGTGAGGTTATTTATTTCCTGTGTTTCCTTGAAAGTAGTTTTCTTGGGTTTTATTTTTCCTTCTAGTATTTTCTGTAACACCTGGATTTGTGTGTAGGTATTGTTGAAATTTGTTTTTGTCATTGAATAACTTGTTTTTTCCATCTATAAGGACTGAGAGTTTTGCTAGGTATAGTAGCGTATGCTGACATCTGTGTTCTCTTAGGGTCTGCATGGTATCCGTCCAGGCCCTACTGGCTTTCAAAGTCTCTGTTGAGAAGTCAGGTGTGGTTGTGATAGGTTTGCTATTTTATGTTACTTGCCGTTTTTCCCTTGCAGCTTTTAGTTTTTTTTTTTTTTTTCTTTTAATTTTTTTTTTTTTTTTTTTTTTTTTTTTTTTTTTTTTTTTTTTTTTTTTATGTGGTGGGAGGATTTTCTTTTCTGGTCTAATTTATTCTAATTTATTGGGTGTTCTTTAGGCCTCTTGTATTCTTATAGGCCTCTTTTTATGTTGGAGAAATTTTCTTCTATGATTTTGTTGAAAATATCTTCTGGGCCTTGGAGATGGAAATCTTCTTTTTCCTCTATTCCTATTATTCTTAGGTTTTGTCTTTTCATGTTGTCTTAGATTTCTTGGATGGTCTGTTTCAGCAATTTTTTAGATTTATTATTTTCTTTGACGGATACATTGATTTCTTCCATTGTATCTTCTACACCTGAGAGTCTTTCTTCCATCTCTTGTAATCTGTTGGGTTATGCTTACCTCTGTAGTTCCTGTTTTCTTTCCTAAGTTCTCCCTCTCCATGATTTCCTCCGTTTGTGTTTTCTTTAATTTTGCCAATTTTATCTTCAGATATTGAACCGTTTTGTTCATTTCCTTCACCTGTCTGGTTGTATTTTCCTGTTTTTCCTTCAATTCCTTCACCTGTTTGAACATTCCTCTATTTCTTTCAGTGATTTAATCATTTTATCTCTGAAAGGGACAAACTGTTTGGCTGCATCTTCCTGTATTTCTTTATGGATGGCCATAATCTGTTTGATTTTATCTTCTTGTAATTCTTTATGTATTCTTTTTTGTTTCCTCCATTAACCTCTTCATAAGCATAGCTGTAAGATCATTTTCTTGATGTTAGGGTTTCCAGGGCTATTTGCCCCTGGATACCTGGGTTCTGGGGATGCCATACTGCTTTGCCTTTTGTTGGTTGTGCTTTTATGCTGGCCTCTACCCATTTGGATGTCTCAGGTGTTGTCTGTTAATTTCAGGTGTGTGCTGGAGTCCTGGGGTGGGAGAATCACCTTGGCAGGGTTCTGAAGGAGATATCCTCAACTTGTTGAGTATGCTCAACTGAATGGTGGTGCTCCTCAGGAATTGTCACAGTTGACCTCAGGCATATGGACCTGTGTGGTTACTGTGGTGTTCAGGAAGGCTCTCCTCTCATCAAGAGAAGTCCTGGAGATGGCTGTCCTGCTTCTGGGTTTCTTGCTCTGAATTTAGTGAGCTGCTGCTGCTGCTTTTAAGCTGTGCTTGCTAGGCACAGTCCTCGTGAAGAACCACAGAGTCCCGTGGTTTCATCAGTTTAGCTAGAGATAACTGGTCGCACCTTGGAGCAGTATCTGAGGGCTGCTCAAATGGCTCTTGAGCTTTTGTAGGTCTGAGGTTGGACGGTGTGCCCCAGTTTCCTAGCTGCAATCAATGGCAGGTGAGCACAGCACTCATTTGTATAGTAGAAGGCCAGAGCTTAGGGCCTGTTGGAACCCAGAAACTTTTCTGGAGCTAGGTGTCCTGAGGGTTGGATTAACATTTTCCCTTAGTCTGTAGTGTTTGGGGGTCTGCAGGTCCATCTGGGATGGTGAGTAGAGCAAGCAGGCACAGGCGCGTGGCTCTGCCTTGCTGGTGACTGGGCAACTGACTGGGTGCTTGGGTGCCTGGGCTCCTGGGTGCTTGTAGCAATGTGGGGACTTTTCCCAAGAACTTTTTTTTTTGGGAAGGCTGCGAGGGGTGTCAGCTGAATGCTCTGAAGTCAGACCTGCTCTTCCCCTCACTGTGGGCTTCCACCCTACAAAGAAACTCAGTCTTTGGTGCCCTGGAGCCCTCAGTTCTGTCTGAGATGGTGAGTGAGATGGCAGGCAGGACTCTGTGCTGGTGGCTAAGCACCCCACTTTGGGCTCGTACCTGGGAGCCCACTGGACCTGGGTCTTTTTCTAGGGGTTGTCTGGGTGACATTAGGTTGGTCCCAATCACTTTCTGCATGGTGGGGTTTTCTCTAGACTGGAAATCTCAGTCTCTGGTGTTGTGGGGCCCATAGTTCAGTCTGGGACAGTGATCAGAGCACACCAGCCTGTGGCTCTGGGCTGGTACCTGAGTGCCTGGTGGGACCAGGGAACTGTTCAGAGAGGTTTAGCTGGGTTTCCTCTCACCTGGGAAACACAATTGCTGGTGTTTTAGGGTCCAGAGTTTCGTCTGCTGGTCACTATGCAGATCCTGCTTGTTGCTAGTCAGAAAAAGCTGTAAAGTTATTTTTAAAATTATATCCATCAAGGAAAACTAACCCCCCCCCAAAAAAAATACAAATTTGATGAGTCGTATTGAGAGAAAAGACCCAAAGTTGCTTTTATTCTTAGCTGAGGGGAAGTGAAAATATGCATAGGAAATGAAAGACAACTGCTTGATGATATAACTTATCTTTTAAGGCCTACTATGATTCAGCTCAACAGTACAGAATCCATAGAGCAGCCGTTCTCAGCCTTCCTAATGATGCAACCCTTTAATACAGTCCCTCATGTTGTGGTGACCCACACCATAAAATCATTTTCATTGCTACTTCATAACTATAATTTTGCTACTGTTATGAATCATAGTATAAGTGTCTATATGTTTTGGTAGGCTTAGGTGACCCCTGTGAAATAATCTTTCAGCCCCCGAAAGGGTTGTGACTCACAGGTTGAGAACCACTGTCCTAGAAGCTAGAGTAGACAGGACAATAGATGGACTCACTGCTCAACTCCTTTCCACGGTTGTCCACCGAGTCTTCACACAGAAAGCTGTCCTGAGGGAAAGCATCCAAGGCAAACGTCAGAGGGAGCCTGCAGCTGATGGGAGAGCAGGAGCTAGGTGAATGCATTCTGGTCCTTTGGGGAATGGTCAGTTCCCACTCAGCCACTGAAGGCTGAGCATATAGCAGGGGCTCAGAGAGCACTCAGGCAGTGGGAGAGCAAGCGTGCCAAGCCTCATTTAGCTCACTCCTGTACCAGTTGAAGCCTAAAAGTGAGCAAAAGGGTGGAGTGAAGCTCTTTGGCCAGCCCTGCTGAAGGGAAGGCTCTGGTCCTGCCCACTATCACCAGTAGCCAATGATTAGTTAGTTGCGTCCAGTTCCAGGAAAAGCAAAGCTCTTTTCCTGAGGTCCTATTCAGTTAGCACCTTTGCCTTCATTGCTTTGCACTAACAGCTTCACAGGTGTCTCTTTTTGAGTCTCCACTATCTATCACTTTATACACAGTGCTGTTAAGAGTAAACGTTTAAAGGAACCACAAAGAAGCAATGAAACAAAACTCATGATCAAGAAATGGCTTCTACATTCAACTGGGTGATCAACTAAAGAGAGAGAGAGAGAGAGAGAGAGAGAGAGAGAGACAGAGAGACAGAGAGACAGAGAGACAGAGAGACAGAGAGACAGAGAAAGACACACAAGGAGACAAAGAGAGAGATGAAAAGGAGGGTGAGCAGAGGGAGAGGTTGGAGAGGGTTCAGCACAACATAGCCTATAATAAAACATAGCATGCTTAAAAATAAAATAATCAATATTTTTTTTCTTTAGGTCCAAATATTTAGCCAAAGGTCTTCAGAGATTCTTTTACAGGTTATTAAAATGTTTAGTCCATGCAATTTCTTAGTTTGGGCTCTTAACGATTTTTAAGAAATTTCCTTTGATCCTTTTTCCCATTACAATTGACAATGTATCTGCTGTTTTCCCCCATGGTATGCACTGGATTTCAGTCTCTTTTTTTTTTTTTTTAATATTATTTCACTCATAACCCTGCTCTCTGAATTTCTTCTAAACTAGCAGTTCAACCCAGGCTTTTGATCAGATTCAGTTTGAGCCTTTTGAACACAGCTTTTTATATGTAACTCAGGGTCCATCGTGATCCTAATATGTTTCTGGAAGATCATTTCTTTTTCTTTTTTTGTTAACCCCTGTGTGCATTCCCATAGCAATGAATTGCTAAGTTACCTTTTAGCGTCAATCAGTTTCAGGTTTGGATGTTTAAAATTTGTTTTTAAAGTTTTCATGCTGGCTAACTTTTGGATATATCCATTTATCTGTGGATGGGGCAACTAGATACATTTGTGGCCTTTTCAGTGCATTAAGTTGTATTTAAAAACTGCGGTTATGGCTCACCCTACCCCCATTAAGCTTCCACTGCGTTTTAGAGAGAGACACTCAGTCACCCCTAGTGTCTACTCCTTTTTCTCCCTTTGAGCTCTCAAAGATTCTATTGCAAAGTAGTGTGCCTTAAAGTTCAGACTCAATGAGGAAGGTGAGGTGCTTCCTAGCATGCTCTTTGTCGCTATTTCTACCTAGCCTCTTAGCTTATGCCCTGAGCCCCAGAGCTGAGTCCCCTTGACTTGGCCAGCTGGAAGCAGCTCCTGCCTTGCTAGGATGAGCAAGAGCAAGAGATGGGAAGTAATGGTTCTGGTAGAAAATATTTCATCCCTGAAGTCTGGGGGTGGGGTGGGGTGGGGTGAGGGTAGAGGGAGGGTGGCAGGAAGTAGGGGAAAGGAAGAAGGGAAGAGAAAAATTAAGTATTTCAGCGGTGGTGAATGGGTTTTAATTTGATCACTAGTCTCTCTTCTACAATGAATAGGAAAAGAAAAGCTGACTTCAGGTAATTTATGATTCTAACTTTTGGCAAATAGAGCCACTCCCATTAATCTTTGTGTGCATTGGAACCTTAGCATGTCTATATATAGCAGTCAGCGGCATGGTTAGCGACCCTTCCTGCTGCAAACTCGCATTTAGATGAGAACACAAGCTCCTAAGCTGGTAAGATTAGAAGAAGAGAAAAGAAGGAGATAAAGTAGGTCGCTCTTTATAGGGCTTCTGCCATTGATAAGACTTCAGAATAATTTGTTTGACTCCCTCGGTTTAAATCTGGAATCAGTTTACGCTTATTGGCAGTGCAATCCTCAGGAGCTCTGCAGCAACCATAGATGCTCAGTGCTGATAAAGTTCAGGTGGAAGTCCTGCCTTCCGGCCAAGGGCCTTTCAAAACTGCCTCATATCTGTCAGGCCTCTTGGGCTGATTGTAGCTTCTACTCGTTTAGAATAAAAATGTCAGGTGAATGTGAATACAAAGGATGTTCACAAACCAGGGAGGCCGAAGCAGTATAAAGACAATTGCATCTTCCTTTATCACTAAGAGCCCATGTATATAAGGTGGTTATTGTATGCTGTCTGTGTAAGGAGGCAGTGGCTGTGAGCGCTCACAGTGAGGTCCTGAAATCAGAAATTCAACAGTTCATGAGTCCGGTGAGGTTCCTCTGTCTAACTTAAGGCTGGTGCTAAGCACAGCTGCCTCCTAAACTTGGAACAATCAACTCGATGTGAGTGATAAATATGGTCTTGGGCGAACATCAGAAAACATGATGAGTACGTGTATTATCGTTAGGGTTTTATGGTGAGGGAACACTGGGCAGCTCCGCTCTGGTATTTGAAGCTGGCTTCAGTTGTTCTGTCACTTAGAACTCTTGCTTTCTATTATTGATAGTTGTGATTTTATGACTTGCTTGTTGTGCTTCCAGTGCCTGAGTGCTACAGACTTCATTCTCCTTCTGTCTCCTTAGAAGTTAATATTGTGGTTGTATAAACTGTTTATTTTTCCCCTGTCACAAGCACCTATTCCATTGTCACCAGAACATAACTGATGGCAAGAACTTGGAAACTGAAGCAAACATCCTTAGCTGTGTACCTCAAATTCCAAATTGGCCTTCTCTTCTCGTAAGCACATATATTTTCATCAGGGAATCTAGATTATATTCCTTCAAATGTGACCGATCGGTGTCTTCTATAAATCACCCTGCTGCATGGCCAGGCCCAGCTGTGTGGACATGGCTTTCCTCTTTATTTCCTCCCTGCCTTTCTTTCTCTCTCTTCACGTGTGTACATTCATGTGTGTGTTGTGTGTGATATATGCACATCGTGTGTGTGGAAGTGCACATGCCTGTGCCCATGGAGGCCAGAGGAGGATATTAGGTGCCCTGCTAGCTATATCACTCTGCCTTATTCCCTTGAGACAAGGTCTCACTGACTGGTTCTAGGTTGGCAGCCAGCAAACCCAGAAACACTACCCTCCCTACCCCATCACAGCTCTGGGGTTATATGCACATGCAGAACCACACCTGTTGTTTGTTTCTTTCTTTCTTTTCAGGGATTCTGGGACTCTGAACTCAGATCCTCAATTCTTGTGTACCAAGCATTTTTGCCTGCTGCGTCAATGCATCAGCCTGACTTTTTTCTTCCTCAAATGGATTATTATTATTATTTTTTAACGATCATCACAATTTCCTTCAATAATCATATCCCATTTCTGAGTCTATTTGTCCAGTTATGGGGCATCTGTATTAAAAGAAAGAACATTTTAGCCATCGAAGTTTTAAAGTAAACAGAATACACAATATATTTAAAAGAATATTTCAAGTGACATTGTAAAATACTTTATTCAGCACGCCTCCTTGACTAAAGATTTTAATTATTTTAATTCAGGTTGTAATTCTTTATTTAACCATATGATTCTGTGGAATGTGTTATATGATCTTAGCATTATCCATAATTATTGTATTAAAATTCTGAGCAGCAACTTGCTAAGAATCCACATTATAATTTCAGCCATAACCTTTCATTACACTAGATGGGTATTTTGTTAAATATGAACCAAAACACATTATTATTATTATATTATTATATTTTATTATTTTGTATATTTATTCACTAAGGTTATTTATTAAAATATTTTATATTATTTAATAACAATATGGTTATTACTAATAATATCAAGCACCTTCAATAATAGGCCTGCTATTATATACAAAGAGGGGCTTCAAGTATTTTATTCAGGCCCTAGTAGTTTAAAAAGTCATTGCTAGAACTGACCCTGGTGGCAGGCGACTGGTGGGTCACCCAAGCAGGAGAGTTAGCCCCATCTGCCTGTAGGTGAGCATGGGTGAGGGAGAGTGTCCTTCCCCCATTGACCTCTCCCCTTTGCCCCCTGCAGCATGTCAGAGAGCTGGTCCAAGATCATCAGAGCTAGGGAGCTGGCCTTGTCCCTCACTGGCAGCATCACTCAGCAGCACAGTAGAGCAGGCTCTGGTGACCTGGGCTTGGGTAGGGTGGTGATCCAGTCCCTGGGCAGGAGAGCAGGAGAGCAGGAGAGCAGGAGAGCAGGAGAGCAGGAGAGCAGGAGAGCAGGAGAGCAGGAGAGCAGGAGAGCA
>REGO01000590.1:91817-123316 GCA_010120015.1 Rhombomys opimus | reverse complement strand
GCTTTTCAGCTTCTTTAGTTCTTTGTATATACTGGATATTAGTCCTCTGTCAGATAAAGGGTTAGTGAAGATTATTTCCCAGTCTGTAGGAAGACCAGAAACCCTTTTTATTAGAGGTGACATGCTTTTGTCTTTGGCTTTGGATATAGATCCAGAATCCTATTATTTTGAACCATAGAAATGTTTGCTTTCCAAAAATTCAATGGATAAAACCTCTTTTTTTTTTTAAATTACCTTATGTTTATTTATCCTTACCTATTCTTGATAATCATGTGTAAGCCTATCTTCATAAATTCCATCAGTCTCTGGTTTGTTTATTTTTGCAATTTTATTTTATTTTATTAATTACACTTTATTCACTTTGTATCCCCCCTTAAGCCCCTCCCTCCTCCCCTCCTGGTCCCACTCTCACCCCCCTTCTTCACATATGCCCCTCCCCAAGTCCACTGATAGGGGAGGTCCTCCTGTCCTTCCTTCTGATCTTAGTCTATCAGATCACACCAGAAGTGGCTGCATTGTCATCTTCTGTGGCCTGGTAAGACTGCTCTTCCCTCAGGGGGAGGTGATCAAAGAGCAGGCCAATCAGATTATGTCAGAGACAGTTCTTCTTCCCATTACTATGTAGCCCATTAGACACTAAAATGCCATGGACTACATCTGTGCAGGGGTTCTAGGTTATCTCCATGCCTAGTGCTTGGTTGGAGTACGAGTCTCTGGGAAGACCCCTGTGTTCAAATTTTCTGGTTTTGTTGCTCTCCTTGTGGAGCTCCTGTCCTCTCCAGATCTTGCATTTCCCACTTCTTACTTAAGATTCCATGCACTCTGCCCAACAGTTGGCCATAAGCCTCAGCGTCTGCTTTGATAGTTTGCAGGGCAGAGCCTTTCAGAGGCCCTCTGTGGCACGTTCCTAGGTTGTTTCCTGTTTTCTTCTTCTTCTGATGTCCATGCTCTTTGCCTTTCGGGATCGGGATTGAATGTTTTAGTCAGGGTCCTCTCTCTTGATTAGTTTCTTTAGATGTACAGATTTTAGTAGGTTTATCCTATGTTATGTGTCTATATGAGTGAGTATATGCAGTGTGTATCTTTCTGCTTCTGGGACAGCTCACTCAAGATGATCCTTTCTAGGTCCCACCATTTACTTGCAAATCTCATGATTTCCTTATTTTTCATTGCAGAATAATACTCCACTGTGTAGATGTACCACGATTTCTGCATCCATTCTTAAGTTGAGGGGCATCTGGGCTGTTTCCAGCTTCTGGCTATTACAAATAAAGCTGCTACAAACATGGTTGAGCAAATGTCCTTATTGTGTACTTGAGTCTCTTTTGGATATATGCCTAGGAGCGGTATGGCTGGATCTTGAGGAAGCACTATTCCTAGTTGTCTGAGAAAGCGCCAGATTGATTTCCAGAGTGGTTGTACCAGTTTACATTCCCACCAGCAGTGGAGGAGGGTTCCCCTTTCTCCACAACCTCTCCAGCATGTGTTGTCACTTGAGTTTTTGATCTTGGCCATTCTGATGGGTGTAAGGTGAAATCTCAGGGTCGTTTTGATTTGCATTTCCCTAATGGCTAATGATGTTGAGCATTTCTTTAAGTGTTTCTCTTCCATTCTATATTCCTCTGTCGAGAATTCTCCGTTTAGCTCTGCTCCCCATTTTTTAATTGGATTACTTGGTTTGCTGCTTTTCAGCTTCTTTAGTTCTTTATATATCCTGGATATTAGCCCTCTGTCAGATAAAGGGTTGGTGAAGATTCTTTCCCAATCTGTATGCAGTCGCTTTGTTTTGATGACAGTGTTTTTTGCTTTGCAGAAGCTTTTCAGTTTCATGAGGTACCATTTATTGATTTTTTTTCTTAGAGCCTGTGCTGTTGGTGTTCTGTTCAGGAAGTTGTCTCCTGTGCCAATGAGTTCAAGGGTGTTTCCCACTTTTTCTTCAAACCGATTTAATGTGTCTGGTTTTATGTTGAGGTCTTTGATCCACTTGGACTTTAGTTTTGTGCAAGGTGATAAGTATGAATCTATTTGCATTTTTCTACATGTAGACATCCAGTTAGACCAGCACCATTTTTTAAAGATGCTATCTATTTTTCCCTTCTATGGTTTTGGCATCTTTGTCAAAGATCAAGTGTCCATAAGTGTGTGGGTTTATTTCTGGGTTTTCTGTTCAGTCCCATTGATCTGCCATTCTGTTTCTATGCCAGTACCATGCAGTTTTTATAACTCTTGCTCTATAGTACATCTTAAGATCAGGGATGGAGATACCTCCAGAAGATCTTTTGTTGTAGAGGATTGTTTTAGAAATTCTGGGTTTCTCATTATTCCATATAAAGTTGAGAATTTTTTCTTTCCAGGTCTGTAAGAATTGTGTTGGCAATTTGATGGGAATTGCATTGTAGATTGCTTTTGGTAAGATGGCCATTTTTACTATGTTAATCCTGCCAAGCCATGAGCATGGGAGATCTTTTCATCTTCTCATATCTTGTTCTAATTCTTTCTTCAGAGACTTGAAATTTTTTTCATACAAGTCTTTGACTTGCTTGGTTAGGGTTACACCGAGGTACTTTATGTCATTTGTGGCTATTGTGAAGGGTGTTGTTTTTCTAATTTGTTTCTCAGCCCTTTTGTCTTTTGTATACATGAGGGCTACTGATTTTTTTTTTTGTTAATTTTGTATCCAGCTACTTTGCTGAAGGTGTTTATCAGCTGTAGGAGTTTCCTGGTAGAGTTTTGGGGGTCACTCAGGTATACTATCATATCATCTGCAAATAGTGATAATTTCACTTCTTCCTTTCCACTTTGGAATACAACCTCTTTTTGGGTTATTTTAATATAATTTTATTTTAGTACAGATACTTCTATTTAATTTATTCAGTTACCCCCATATAAGAAAAAAATAGGAAAATAACTAATTTTTTAGTGAAACATGCATGTAGTAATTTTTCCTATAGACACACTGACAAGTTTTTATCCTGAAAAGAATTTAAACCAGATAGTTTTAGACACAAAAGCACAACAGGAATAAAAAATGTGGGTCTGGGAGGAATGGAATTCTAATTTCTGAATAACTTAAATATTTTCTTGCATGAGAATTTTGCTTCATCAATTCCTTATAAAAACACATTTTTTTTTCCCCCCCTGGGATCAAAAGCAGACTTTGCCAGGTGGGTCTGAAAGTAACAATGGCTGTCTGTTCTCTATTCTGTCTCAGTTATGGCATGAAATGAAAGAGAAATCCTCTCTCACCAGCAGTCTTTTTGCTTGCCAAGCCAGTTGTGGTAGTAGTCATTGTACCAAGCCTTGGTTGTCAGTTTAACTGCTTTTGCTATCATCTATCACAGGAAACTCATTTGACACTCTATCTTTACAAACAGAATGGGCTTTGAATGAAATTCAAGTATAGCTTAAAATAATAGGCATATACATAATGTTTTTATTTAATTATTCATTTACTACATAGATACAAACATGATCTGCTCTGGCCAAACTACAGCTCCTGCAACCACAGTTTAGGCTCTGTCTCCAGTATGGAATCAGGAAGGAAATGGCGTGCTCCATGCTTTCTGAACGAATGGTGTACATTCGTGCTCTCCCAGAACCTTCCACACAGGAAAATGAAAGAGGCTAAGCCAGGTTCATTGAGAATATTCATGACATGGAGCTGGAGGGGTGGCTCAGCACTTAAGAGCACTTCCTGCTCTTCCTAAAGAATTGAATTTGGTTCCCAGCACCCATATTGGGTGAATCACAACAAGCTGTAACTACAGCTCTAAGGGATGCACCGCCCTCTTCTGGCCTCCATGGGTATGCATGCACAGAAGTGCACATGTACACATCTAAGTAAAAATGAAATAAATCTTCAAACAAGAATAATATTGTGTCAGATTTAAGGCATGACTAAGTATTCTGATTTTTCATACAGATTTATCAGTATGACCAATTGAATGTAGAATTTAAAGATGTAAATAAGAGGCAAGTCTTAATCAGTGAGCCTTATAGAAATTATATTAGTATTATAGAAGTCCTTTTAGGGATTGTGATGGGAAAGACACTTCTGAAAAGATACTGGATGGAAGTGAATGACTTTACTTTGCTTCAGGTAGATTTGTGGCTTTTCCAGAATAAGACATTATGAAAGTAATCTCAATAAGTATTAAACTTATACATTGGGTACTTTTAGCCAGAAAATTAATTATAATGCCTTCTATGAGTTCATGTTGTTTTCCATGTATCAGTCAAGGTGTATGTGGTTAGAAGAGATTGTTTTCAAAGCATTTCTACGCTTGGAGTGAAAGAGGTCCCATGGTTATGGCAGGAATTGTTCCTATACTAACTTCCATCAGTAATAAAAGGAGGGACATAATCACACCATTTCCTGCTTTCTCAAGTAAAGTACTGTGGTAAACTCCAAAGTAATTTTAAGTTCTTGTTGGGAGTGACCTCTTTAAATATATTGCTGTGAGAATTCAATTAAACACGAATCTAGCACCTTAAAACTCCTAATACAGTAATACCAATCAGCCAGAGGGAGCCCAGCAAACATTGCTGACATACACAACCCTTTAATACCTCAGTGGAAAACATTTTTCTATTTGAGATTTTTTTCTACTATTTCTATTTTAAAAACCACAAATATTCCTGAGGAAAGATATGATTGTTTATTTATATCTAGTACTAGTTCTTTGTAATACACTTTACATCCAAAATTCGCAGAAATCTCTTTTCTGGTCATGCTACCACCTGGGATCCCTTGTAAGGAGAGGCAGGAATGGGTGACAGGACAGAAAAAGCTGTCAGAAGCATCATTCAGATTCTAAATGAAAGCATTAGGAAGCTTCCTCGGAGAAGGCTGAGTTGTAAGAAACTGAAAATGGGAAACATTTACCCTAGAGAGAAATTCTTCACACAATATTTAGTTTGCCTCCTCAGAGACAATTCCTTTCAATTTTAGAACAATACTGCTCACTGAGATTTTGCAGTTAAATAACTTTTCTACAAACAATTGTGGACTTAGGTTTTAAAAAGAGCAAAAGAAGCAAAAATGTTTGCAGAAAAGGAAAAGTACTGGCTGGCTTGAAGTACTTCACTTTGGCTCCTGTGTTCCAGGCTCAAAGCATGTTTAATACATAGCTTACTTTATAAAAATACATTGCACACACATATTTATTACACGATGGAAGGTCAAAACTTTTAGTTTAATGAGACTAGATGACTCAAGATATACACTTTCCTTTTCTTGCAAGCTGCAAAGGCTCAGAAGGCTAGATTATATTCAGTAGCCAGAAGCAACATGTCTTGTTCATAGAGAAGAGGTAGTAAATCACATGATAGTGTAGGAAAATGCTTCCCTGGACTTCAAATAGTGAAAACTTCAAGAGGTAGAAAAATTCCTTTCTTATATTTATTACATTCCTGATTTGCAATATTTCCTAAATCAGGATAATAAATTAAAGGAGTTTATTCTTTTTGTTAGAGCTCACAGCTAGAAATGATCCTAAAGAGAACTGTAAAGAACTGAAGCCAATTGGTTACTGAGCTACCACAGGCTACATCTGAGCGGAGGTTCTAGGTTATATCCATACATGGTCCTTGGTTGAATGTCAGTCTCAGAAAAGATCCTGTGCCCAGATACATTTGGTCTTTGTGGAGCTCCTATCCTTTCCACATCAGACTAACTCCCCTTCTTTCTTATGATTCCCTGTACTCTGCCAAAGGTTTGGTCATGAGTCTTTGCTTTGAAAACACTGCTAGTTAGAGGCTTTCAGATGCGCTCAGTAGACTCCTGTCAAGGACTATTTCTAACAGGAACTCAATGACTGGCTCTTTGGCCTCCCCCCCCCCCAAGGGAGGAGCAGTCCTGGTAGGCCACAGAGGAGGGCTTTGCAGCCAGTCCTGAAGATACCTGATAAAACAGGATCGGATGAATGGGGAGGAGGTCCCCCCCCCATCAGTGGACTTGGAAAGGGGCACGGTGGAGATGAGGGAGGGAGGGAGAGACTGGGAGGGAATGAGGGATCAGGACACGGCTGGGATACAGAGTTAATAAAATGTAACTGATAAGAAAAAAATAAAATTAAAAAAAAAAGAACTGAAGCAGCTGAAGGAGAATGCAGAGTTCAGAATGGCACAAAGAGCATAGGCTTCTTCTTCAGTTTAGCCTTATACATTTGTAGATAATTATATAGTAAGTACAATAATTATTTGCTGATGACAAAGCACATGTCTTGAAATTTTTCATTATTATCATTTATTACAATTTATTCAATCTGTATCTCAGCTATTTCCCCCTCCCTCATCTCCTCCCAATTCCACCCTCCCTCCTTCCTCTCCTGCTATGTCCCTCCCCTGTCAGTCCACTGACAGGTGAGGTCTTCCTTTCCTTCTATTTGACCTACCCTATCATGTCTCATCAGGACTGTCTGCATTGTCTTCCTTTGTGGCCTGGCAAGGCTGGACCCTCCAGAGGGAGGTGATCAAAGAGCTTGTCACTGATTCATGCCAGAGACAGCCCCTGCTTCCATTACCAGGGCCCCCCCTTGGAGACCGAGTCTATGGGCTACATCTGAGCCTGGTTTTTAGGCCCTCTCCATGTGTTGTCCTTGATTGGGGTATCAGTCTCTGCAGGGCCCCCAGGGCTCAGTTTTTATGCCTCTGTTGGTCTCCTTGTGGAGTGCCTGTCCCCTCCAGGTCTCCCCTTTCTTTCATAAGATTCCCTGCACTCTGCACTTTTTTTTTTTTTTTGTGAGGGACTTCTTATTGTTCTCTTGTTAAAGCTCCAGCCCCTTACAGACATGGAAAGTGTGTATTAAAAAGTAACTTTACAATGCATTGAAACAAACTTTTATGCTGGATTTTTCTTAGAAAAATAATCAAGATAATTAAATGAAATTTTAAATAAAAATGAAAGAAATAAGCAACTCATAGACTACTTATACCCAAAATCAATAATCATTCGAGAAAGACTGTATTTTTTCTCATTATCTATCTATCTATCTATCTATCTATCTATCTATCTATCTATCTATTATTTATTCAAATGGGTTTGTTTTAAACTGATGTAAAACCAAAGATTTCACTATACTATGGAGATTTATATAACCAAGGGTCATGGAAACATGGAGTGGATTTGCAGGATGCGATGTACAAACTGGGGTGTCAGATCATTTTGTTTAACATGTATCACTACAGTGTTGCTGAGGAACATATTCAAATGAACTCCACAGAGCTCAAAGAAAATGTGGTACGAACATGACAATTTCCGGGTTTGCCTTTAAAGACCTTCTTAAGGATGGACATGTAATCTCTAGACTTCAGTGTAGGAAGGACTGCAATTCTTTGGAAAAATTAAAAATTCACATTTGAAATTTCACAGACTTTTAAGGCCAAAATATGGTGGTTTTATTTCACTTCCAGGGACAAATGAAGTGCTACTCAAAAACACATTAGGCTTCCATTTTCAATCCCAACCCAACCTTGACACCTCCTGCATTAAAGTTCTTTCCATGTATTAAAGTTGACAAGGTCAGTCTGACTCCTGGCTGGAGAGCCTGAATATAACCCAGACTAATTAAACCAGTATTACTTACTTTGATGGAAAAGTCCTATAATCCAGCTTATTTTTAACAGTGATGTCAAAATGAGTGTTGTGGCTGCCAACTGTCCATGCAAGGTTTATTGACATTTCAATGTTCTGATTAACTTTCTGGTGTATAGAGCCTCTAAATTCAGTACTATTGTTTACCAAGTATGTAGTGGGAAGTGGGAATTGGGAAGTCGGCAGCCTTGTAACCAAGAGCAAAGTTACTCCAAGACAGTTTGGATTTAGCTCAACTTATAGCCAACAAGCCCACCTTTAAAGACCAATAAATTTCATCCATATGTGGCTGGCCCAGTAGAATCTGTATTAATACAAATACCAAGAATAAAACAATCTCATTTCTAGGAAGCTGTCTTAGTTTGGGTCATTATCCCTATGCTGCAACACCATGACAATAAGCATGTTAGGGAGTTCTTGTTCGGCAAATGATTTTCGTATTCATAGTCCATCACTGAAGAAAGACAGAACAGGAACTCAAACAGGGTGAGAACCTAGAAGTAGGAGCTGATACAGAGGTCATGGATGAGTGCTGCTTACTGTCTTGCTCCGTAGGGCTTGCTCATGCTGTTTTCTTACAGAACCCAGGACCACAGCCTAGAGATGACTCTACCCTCAATGAGCTGGGCCCTCCCACATCAATCACTAATTTAAAAAAAATGCTCTATAGTCTTTCCTGTAGCCCAACATTTTGGAGACATCTTCTCAGTTGGGGTTCCTTCCTCTAAGGTGAATGTAACTTTGTCAAGCTGACATAAAATTGGCCAGCACAAAAGAATTTAGTTTCCCACTCATCTCTCTTGTGTTTTATACAAATATGATATCAAGAATCAGATTCAGTTTGCAAGTATTTTATTGAGTATTTTTGCATCAATGCTCATAAGAAAGATAAGTCTGAAGTTCTCTTTTTTTGGGGTCTTTGTGTGGTTTAGGTATCAAGGTGACCATGGCTTAGTAGAATGATTTGGGTTATGTTCCTTCTGTTTCTATTTTGTGGAATAGCTTGAAGAGAATTGGAGTTAGCACTTCTTTGAATGTCTGGTAGAATTCTGTGCTGAAACCATCTGTCCCAGGCTTCTTTTGGAAGGGAGACTGTTGATGACTGCTTTAATTTCCTTGGGGGGGATACAGGACTATTCAGTCTTTCTACCTGATCGTGACCTAATTTTGGAAGATGGACTCTATCAAGAAAATTGTCCATTTCTTTTAGATTTTCAATTTTGTGGCATATAGGCTTTTGTAGTAAGACCTAATGATTGTTTGGATTTCCTCAGTGTCTGTAGTTATATCCCCCTTTTGCATCCATGTTCATAAGAGAGATAGGTAAGATGACCAATCTTCACTTAGAAAGACAAATGGGATGGACATTGGATGTAGGAGAAAACAAGTAACAGGACAGGAGCCTACCACAGAGGGCCTCTGAAAGACTCTACCTAACAGTGTATCAAAGCAGATGCTGACAGTCATAACCAAACCTTCAGCAGAGTGCAGGGAATCATATAAAAAAAGGGAGTTAATATGACCTGGAGAGGACAGGAGCTCCACAAGGACCTAATATATATGGGCAGAGGGATCTTTCATGAGACTCTATCTCTAACCAAGGACCATGTATGAATATAACCTAGAACCCCTGCTTGGATGTAGCCCATGGTAGCTCAGTATCCAAGTGGGTACCCTAGTAAGGAGAACCGGTACTGTTTCTGACATGAACTCATTGGCTGGCTCTTTGACTTCCACCCCTCACCCCGCCCCCCAAAGGAGGAGCAGCCTTGCTAGGCCACAGAGGCAGACATTGCAGCCAGTCCTGAAGAAACTTGATAAGCTAGGGTTAGATGGAAGAGGAGGAGACCTCCCCTATCTGTGGACTTGGAAAGGGTCAAGGCAGAGGTGAGGGAGTGAAGGTGGGATTGGGAGGGAATGAGGCAGCAGGCTACAGCTGGGATACAAAGTTAATAAACTGCAACTAACATAAAAAAGAGAGAGATTTAATGATAAAAGGTAAATGATACATATGGTGAGAAAAAAATAAAAGAATCAGATTCAAATTTTCAGCTAACTTATTTTCCAAAGAAATATCTGTCCCAAGAATCTGTGTTACATTTTTGGGTGAAGGTAAGCCCATAGACATAGACCTTGTACTTCCTGTTTAAGGTATCAAATACCTTTTTATTGTATTGGTGAAAGCATATACTGAAGTAGAAAATTTCACTACACTACAGGATTTGGTTCTTAGAGCCATGCCAAACCAATAGCCTGAAGCCTTTCTTGTAAGTTGATATGTTATAAAAATTTAGAACCAAAGGAGGACTCAACCTGTTCCAGCAAGGCAATGCTGAAGCCCGTCTCATGGAAATGTATTTTCTGATAGGCTTATTTCATCTCTATTTCTAGTAATTGTGATGTTCACTTTATTTTTCCTAAGGACTGAATATGTTTCCTTTAAATATATGTATATATTATATATGTTTTTAAAAGGAAAAACACATCTTAAAATTAAAACAGATATGTGAATCTTTAATTTGAAGAAAATTGAAGATCCAAAGGGTTCCTGTGAGGAAAGATTCTGTCATCAAAATAGGCATTTGAAATGCAGATAGAGACGACTGCTCCAATTTTGAAAACACAGGGAAGTAGTTTCTGTGTTAGGAGAAGGGAGCAAAGCAAATAAATGAACAAGCATGTCTGCTTAGGCACATTCTACTTTTCAAGTGTGTGTTTACTGAAAGGATGCATTAATTTTCAGACTTTTGAGATCAAACCAACATCTTAACTTTTCTTCAGTGAGAACTTGTTCCTGAAAATGAGAGACATTCCCAGTTATGGTCAGTAGGAGTTATTTTTTCAGAGATAATAATGTCTACACATTAGCTATGGATTTCTGGTTCTCCTGTAGTAGTATATTAGAAAATCAGTTCTACACTTAGAGACTGAAAAACATCTAATAATTTAGCTACACTCAACTACTCATGCAGTTCAGCACCCCTCCCAAATATGTGTCTGCCTTAGCATTCCTCTTGCTGAAATGAGTGATAATTGGAAAAGGACTCTGCTTAAATGTACTTTTACCATTGAGGTCTCCCACATCACCTATTAAGAACTGGGAGCAGCCTTGCTAGGTCACAGAGGACAGTGCAGCCAGTCCTGAAGAGACCTGATAAGCTAGTGTCAGAGGGAGGGGGGTGAGTAGGACCTCCCCTATCAGTGGACTTAGAGAGGGGCAGGGAGGAGATGAGGGAGGGAAGGTGGGATTGGGGGGAATGAGGGAGGGGGCTACAGCTGGGATACAAAGTAAATAAACTGTAACTAATATAAAAAATAAAAATTTAATTAAAAAATAATTGTAATCTATTTACTCTGAAGTTCACACTTTCTTAACTGTCGTTTTACTTCTTTGTTCTGTTCATGTCATTTAGGGCTTCCTAAAATGTTATGTAATTTGTCTGTTATGGACACAAAAGATACTACATATTGAACAAGACAGAAAATATAGTAAATAAATCTTTTCTAACAAAAGTAAATGGAAAACATATGAACCCAAACTCACTGTTGTGTTTGAATGGCACCCATACAACCAATGCATGCAGCCACAGTCTCATTGCCTGGTCATTTGGGTTGGCACAGGGGAGACCTGGAGAAGCCTCGGGGCTCAACACACTTATAAACAGCAAGCGTCCTAGATTCTACACAACATCATAATTGCCTCCTTTTATATCAGCCCTGGAACTTAAAAAAAAAAAAGAAAAGACAGAGAGATTGTGAGGTCCCACTGAAGGAAGGAATCAGAGAACTTAAAGTAAATTAATCCTGGTTTATGTGATCTAATATGTCAAGGTTTTAAACTGCCTATTGCAGTAGCAGATATTCTTGGGTACTTGTACACATCACAAAATTGTTGATTTACTTTGAGAAAGAATTTATTCTGGACATATTAGGGCAAAAAGAATTGGGAAGTAGAAATATTTCTGAATCTTAAGAATCAGTAATCTTAAGTGATATGGCATAGTTTAGTTTTCCATAACGATATACAAGTATTAATAATTGGAGGAGTCAAAAAATAATTGGAGGAGTCACATAAATAACAGTTAAAATGTTCTTTGATAAAAGGGGCTGCTATTAATTATTTTGTAATGTTTGAAACACAGGGTTTAGCTAACATTGTTATCTGAATAGACGCAATCCCAAGGACAGTAGATGAGTGAAATGACATATAAGAATACCCATAAGGGAAAACTTAAGCATAAAAATTATATAAAACATATACATTTATATTTTAAAAGATCCAATAATTTAATGGATTAAAAATTACATGCACTGGTATGTGAAAAATTCAGTGGGATAAAATACACTGCCATATTTAGTTCAATAGAAATATCTTGTGGCTAGATATATACAAATACACTAAGAGAATGAGAGTGGATGCCACAGGCTAATCTCTGATGCAGGTTTCAGAAAAGAAGGCCCAACAAACCCAAATGTAAGGCTACTGAGCCATAGCATAATAGTGAGATTTTGAGAAATGCCATGCACAACAACTGCTTGCCTCTACACGGACTTTTCTCTTAGTATTCTAAAGTTCTGATTGAATGGACATGGAAGCCATCTACAGAAAGATGATATCACAGGGCCACTCTTATTTCTTCTTTATTTTCTGTAACCAAGCAATTGTTTTCAGACTTCCAGGTAGGGAGATAAAAAGATGAGTCCTACCTTATTCTTATCAACTTAAACTTGAACCAAAGATACCTTACAAACATTTTTTATTAATTTATTTATTTGTTCATTTTTCAATCCAAGTACAACTCCACTCCCTCCTCTCTTCCTAATTCTCCCCTCCCACTCTCTCCCCCTCTCCCCGCCTCAACCAGGATACCAACACAGAGTCCATTTTTCTTAACATATACTAAGCAGAGAAGTGTGAATGATGAGAACATTCATAGAAAAAAGAAAGCAGGCCCTATGCACTGTGAGAAGGCACAGCCTTAAGGAGTTTCAAAAAGTTTTATTTAAAAACTTGGCTTCAAATATAACCCACTCCATTCCACACTAAGACGGACTGGTGCTTCAAATGTAAGAGGTAGATCGCTCCTGACATATTTGGGCCAGGTACAAAATTAGAGTATTTACACTCTCAGGGATTCCTGCCAATTGTTAAAGTGTCACCCATCTTCTGGTGTAATCAGGAGTTCCTCCTCATTTAATTTGCTGCTCCAGCTTAAGTAAGCAGTTTTCAGTTTTCTTTACTGAATGCAATGAGAGTTTATTCATCTTTCCTCCTAATTGGCTTACTTATGAGCATAAAGAAAAATGGATGTGACCTTGACATGGAGAAAAAACTGTTCATGTGATAGGGCAGAACCAAATATTCCTGTGACAAGAGCATCTAACCAGTCATTATGGCTCAAATAAGACAAGAAGATTGGGCATGGAAGTAATTTCTCTAGTTCCCTAATTAAAACAGTAGGACATTCAGAGGAGAAATGCAGTCTAGCATTATTATAAAATAAGGAAATTGTTCAGCCTAGAGAAAAAACCAAAAGACACCAAATATTTTCTGCTTTTTATGCAGCTGATATATTATAGAAGCACAGTGCATCCAACAGTGTTATTCTAGGTAAAAGTAGAACATTATTAAGCTTAGTTTGATTACTAGGTCAGAGTTAGAATTTTGTGATGAAATAAAAACTTCAGGTATGTATCTAGGACCACAATTACAGTTGTGTCATTCCCACAATGCCCATCAATTTAGTTTTGGTGAACACTCTGAAAGTCCTTTTGAATGGTTAGAATAAAATGATACTTTTGGTGTCTAAGAAGGTATTACTCTTTAGGGACCGCCCAGGAAACACATAAAGATTCCCTGTACTGGAAGTGATTAGCAGTTACAATTTAGGTAGACATACCACTAAATCAAAGAGATTAATGTTTAATTTCTACATCTGATTCGTGATTCACTTCCAGAAGCATTTGGAAAGAAGTCTTTGTGAATGCTGCAGGTTGTCATGTCTTCTCTAGGATGATGCCAAAATAATCATTGCTTTCTTTATTTACCATAAACGGGAATCAACTATTATTTTCTCTGTCAAAAGAAAAGGGCTAATCTTCAGAAGGTTGCTTTAGTTCAAGACGAGAAAATCCTGCTCTCCTGTCCCTCCACATAAGGAGAGATTTGTTTCCTTTCACTGCTTGGGAGTAGCTGTTAAGTGAAAGGTTTCTAGGGATGTTTAACTAATTATGATTTAAACACAGGAAAGGCATGTTTTCAGGGACAGACAGGAAGAAACAAATGTATTTTTAACTCAGAAGGAAAAGGTAAAGCCTGTGTTTAACAATTAGAATTAAGCATGAGTATCTTTTGCTCATCATGTAGGTTGTTGACTGAGGAGGAAGGCAGTGGAATGAATGGGGGCTGAAGTTCTGAGTACAATCAGTGCCATGTGGTAGACAAAAGCGTGAGGATATTTATCAAATGAGCCTAAAAGGTTTAGTAAAAAAATGCTTAACAAGCAGAATTTGAGGTTTTGCAATGAATTTATCCATAACATGGTATAGCTTCTGGCTGCCAGAAATGGTTATAAAAATGGTAGCATTTATTCTTAGTTGCAGTCACTAGTCCACCTTGTTACAAACCTGTACTCAGTGTAATGATCTACTGGGACACAAAGTGCTTGTAGAATAAGCTCAAAAGAGAAGGATATATAGTAGAAGAAGCAAACCCATAAATATTTAAAGGCTTCCACCATGAGCTGGACAGTGAGCTGAATTTCACACCTGTGACTCATTTTAATGAGAACCCAAAAGACAAAGTTGTCTAGACAGTCTTCTGAGCCCGAGTTTGGGCAGCAAGACAATGTTGGGAGAGAATTTCAGAATCTGTGGACAGACTGCCTCTGTCTGGAGTTTGACAACAGGATCTCAGCCTGTTATCACATATTCCTTCATGGCACTCACCAACATGAGGAAAATAACTGTGGAACTAGCTGGGGTGATGAGTTAAGTATCTAGAATGTGCTTGAGAGAACCGTGCCCAACACAGGGAGAAACAATCAAATTAGACACCACCCATAAAAGTACTTCGTCACCTGATACTTAAAAGTAAATTATTACATTGTGTAGATGTACAACAATTTCTTTATTCATTCCTCCACTGAGGGACATCTAGGTTGTTTGCAGATTCTGGCTATTTCCAGGTTCAGCTGCTATGAACATTGCTGAGCAAATGTCCTTTTTGAATGGTGGGGCATCTTTTGGGCATATGTCCAGGAGTGGTATAGCTGGATCTTGAGCTAGTGCTATTCCCAATTTTCTGAGAAAGCACCAGATTGATTTCCAAAGTAGTTGCACAAGTTTGCACTCCTGCCAAAAATGGAGGAGGGTTCCCCTTTCTCCACATCCTCTCCAGCATGTGTTGTCCCTTGAGTTTTTAATCTTAGCCAATCTGATAGCACCAATGCATGATCATGCATGGTGAGGACCTAGACCCCCTGCTCAGATGTGGCCAATTGGTAGGACAGTCTCCATGTGGATCTCTGAGGGAGGAGATCAGGGGCTGCTTCTATCATGAACTCAGTTGACTGCTCTCTGATCACTCACCCTAATAATGCAGGCTTGCCAGGCCATGGAGGAAGAGGATCCAAGCAGTCCTGATGGGACTTAACAAGCTATGGTCAGATAGCAATAGTGGAAGTCTCCTCTCCCTTTCAGTGGAATAGGGTAAAGGGATGAGAGGAAAAGAGAGGAGGGTGGGACTGGAAGAGTTGAGGGAGGGGGCTTCAATCAGGATACATAATTAATAAACTGAAGAAAAAAGTAAATTATTACTGAAAACAAGCAGTGACTATTTATTTGGTCATGTGCTTATGACCACCACTCTCTGCTCTGGTGTGTGTGTGTGTGTGTGTGTGTGTGTGTGTGTGTGTGTGTGTGTGTGTATTCTCATGGGTAATATGAGCCAGATCCAGCCTTTTGATACCTAGTCCAGTGCTCTTGTCACTGTAATATTCTGCTTAGGAATCACTTGATTGATTGACCAGTTGGAGAGTGAAGTCAGCCAATTTAGGGAAGAATGGTTAGATTTTTAAAATAAGAATCTTGATTCATTCCTTAAGATGGATTGGGCTCACATTACTTAAACATGAAAATATATCTTCTTCTGGGCAATTAAAATGTAATGGGAGAAAATGCTCAGGTGGGTTTTTAAAGTACTTGTGACTATGTTATGTCAAGCAGCTTGTCAAACAATTTAAACCCATAGATTTCTCTAGCATAAAACTGAAATTTGGCCCAATCCTTTGGTAATTTTTCTCATGCAGCATTATGTTAATCTATTCAAATTATGTATGAAATACATTTACTTCAAAAGCGGACTGTCTTTAGCTTGCTATATTCAACTTAATGATGATAAGGCAATTCTGTATTTATGCTATTAAAGCAACATGCTTCAAATTTTCTGACAATGACTATTTACTCACCCATTCCAGTAAATATTTTTTTTATTTATTTTTTATTTTATTTTTTTTATTTTTATCATTTACATTTTATTAATTCTATATCCCAGCCATGCCCCGAACCCTCATTCCCTCCCAGTCCCTCCCTCCCTCACTCATCACCACTGTGCCCCTTTCCAAGTCCACTGATAGGGGAGGGGCCTCCCCCCATTCATCTGATCCTGTTTTGTCAGGTATCTTCATTGAGTTCCTGTTAGAAATAGTCCTTGTTCCCCTCACTTTGGGAAACCAATTGGTTACTGAGCTACCACAGGCTACATCTGAGCGGAGGTTCTAGGTTATATCCATACATGGTCCTTGGTTGAATGTCAGTTTCAGAAAAGACCCTGTGCCCAGATATATTTGGTCTTTGTGGAGCTCCTATCCTTTCCCCATCAGACTAACTCCCCTTCTTTCTTATGATTCCCTGTACTCTGCCAAAGGCCTGGTCATGAGTCTTTGCTTTGAAAACACTGCTAGTTAGGGGCTTTCAGTAGACCCCTGTCATGCATTCAATGCACATCCCATCTGTCTTTCTAAACGAGGATTAATCCTCTTACACCATGTCCGCTCTCTTGATTATCTTTTTTAGGTGTATAGATTTCATTATGTTTATCATATCTTATAGGTCTATATAAGTGAGTATATTCCAGTAAATATTTAATGGGAAACATACCAAGTATTTTCTAGGTATTAAGAATGAGTGGAAAATTAAAGTTTCTTTTATATTTTCTGGAAAGTATTTTTTTAGTTAGAAATATAAAAAAACCCAAAAGATAAATATTTTATAATTTCAGATATATTAAAGTTATGAGGAAAAATTAAAATAGGATAAGCTGTGGTGATTAGGAGTAGGGCAGAATATAAGTTAGTAAATTAATGACAGCACTTTGGGGGAGATTAAATTGTAGAGAGAACCTGCTTGGAGGCAGTACAGAACTGGATGAGTAATGGTTCATGTGATGGAAACAGGTCAAGGATGATAGGAGGAGTATTTGGGCTAAGAAGGAGCTATGGTGACAACAGGTAAGGCTGGGTAGCTGGCAAAAGCAAGCTCATATTGTCTATGCATACACTTACCCAAGATAGGAAGGATGAAAGCTGGTATTTGAAAAAAATGATTTTACCTTCTGTGTAGAAAATAGGTTGTAAGAGATTAATGAAGGCTCGATGATGAAGTCCAGGAGGGAGATAATGGTGGTGGTATATTAGGGTTCTCCATAGACCTGGTCCAGCATCACACACACAGACACATACACACACAGACATACAGATAAACACACACACGCACACTCTGATTCTCTCTCACACACAGAGAGCTAGTGAATGAGAGAGAGGTAGAGAGGGAGAGAGAGTGAATCAGTGAATCCTAAGGTTTAGTCTTACATGGAAAAATGTTGGTGCCATGGTGATTAAAGTAGAGAACGTTTCAGAGAGGCCAATGAACAGTACACTGGGTGACTAGGGCAGACCTAGGGCTATTCGTTGTTATATTCTGCAAAAGGCTCCACCAAATTGTTGATGGAAAACACCATGAACATTTGAGGTAAGAGTTAGTGATACATATCTTGTTGATATATGTCTTGGAAAGACATGCTTTGGTTAGCTCTTTGGGTAGGCAATCAGATGTGGTCTGGAGCAACTCTCATAAAAATAATTGATCACGACAAAATACATTTGTAGTGGCCTGTTAAACACTTGTCCTTTTTCTATGCAGCCCTCAGTTTTTAGGATAAAGACAACAGTGGCTGTGGTTCTAGAGAAGATGAGCTATAACTTTCATGACTCATTTTCACATTTATCTTTCTCTTTTATCCCACCCATCTTCCTTAGCTTTTGATGTTCCAGCCTATAGATACTAGCTTCTTCATCTCATCTCTGAAGATGACAACGTTTACCCTGATCATAACAAGTCACTGTTCATATAAATAATTGAATTAGACACAAAAAGACAAGAATGGAGACTTTTGGCATACTTTTAATAGCAGATCAGATGCCCATTGGCAGTAAAATGTATTTTTCTTAAAATGAGGTGAATTAAAACTTACTCTGTAGACCCATGAGATGAACTTCTTAGTTGATCACAAACCAGAGAGACCAGAAAGCCAGAGCCCTCGGGTAAAACCAAATATCACTGGTACTTAAAGAAAAAAAGAAAGCAGTTACAAAATGACTGCTAATGATATTCTACTGTTCTTGTAGATTGGCAGCTCATTCATCCTGCATCAGAGAAGCTCTCTACTGTAGCAGATAGGAACCAATACAAAGATCCACAGCCAGATGTTACAAAGACAAAAAGAGACCTGGAACAACACTCAGCTGTAAATTGGCTGTCTCTATCAAATTCCTTCCCTCAGAGCTCAGGGAATCCCAGCAGAGGAAGAAGCAGGAAAAAAAAAAAAAAAGAACTGTAAGAGCCAGAGGGGATGGAGGCCACAGGCAAACAAGCCTCCTAAGTCAACCGAGCAAAGGTCATATGAACTAGCAGAGACTGAAGCAGCAACCACAGGACCTGTCTTGGTTGGCATATACATTATGGTTTCCAGTTAGTGTTTTTATGGCACTCCAGAGTTAGTTTCTGATTCTTATGCCTTCCCCGGCTCTTTTCCTTCCATTGGTTTTTCTTGTCCAACTTTGATGCGATGGTTTTTGTTTAATCTTATATTTTATTTTGTAACCTTTGGTTGTCATGTCTTAGAAGTCAGCTCTGGCATAATGTGGGACAGAAAGGAGTACATCCAGATGGTAGAAGTAGAGAGGAACTGGGAGTAATAGAGGAAGGGGATACTCCAATCAGGCTGTATGAAAAATAATTTTCAGTAAAAGGGGAAAAATAATTTTATGCTAACAACAACAACATAAGTTAACTGAAAAGTGCAACTTTACTCTTTAATGGAAACCATGTTACTAGTTTCCATGCACTCAGAAGTTTCATCATATGTGATTAAAGCACCCTAAAAAAAGAAATGAAGACATTGACTGATGTTGCATAATTCTTTTTGTTTTTTTTCCTGGAAGTATATGTAACATGAGCTTCTAAAAATACCTTTGTCATAAGGTCTAACTAATACTATGGTGTACAGGCGATTGAATCAAAGGTCATTTTTGTATGATTTTGTGACAGTCTAGACATCTGGAAACTCTGAAATCCTAGTGAGTTACGGGACCAAGCCTTTAGTGAGTGAGTAAAAAATACTGTTATGTTTATATGGACAATATATGGACAATATATGAAGGTCAATAACCTAGGTCAAGCCTAGATTGTCTTATTTGGCCCTAAAACAGTAATAGAAACCAAGATTATGTTGAGGCTGCACATCTAATATTTAAAAAAAATATTTATTAATTTATAATGTATACAATGTTGTGCCTGCATGTACACCTTCTCACCAGAAAAGGGCACCAGATCTCATTACAGATGGTTGTGAGCCATGATGTGGTTGCTGGGAGTTGAACTCAGAACCTCTGGAAGACCAGGCAGTGCTCTTAACCCCTGAGCCATCTTTCCAGCCTGCAGGTCCAATTTTATTTATAATCACTTCTCTAAATAGATAGCCAGAGCACTAGGATTTATTGCAAAATCCAATGTGAGTTTACAAAAAACACTGAAATTGATTTTTGATATTTTGTACTACTAATAAAATGACTCAATTCACCAATTCATACAGATTTCCTTTAATAAAAACATTAAATTACAGAGTGAATCAGTTTTGATGCAATGTATTTTTTCAGTCTAATTTGTATTAACTATTGTTCTATCAAAGCAAGAAAGTTCTATCACAAGGTATTGAATGATTTGATGGTTTTACAGTATGTGATAAAACCTTGAAGAGCATTTTGAGTCCATTTTTAAAATCTATATATTTCTAATTAATATTTTAATTGGCATTATTTTTCATTAATTAATGATGCATTAATTATATTATTTATCAGGTTTGTAAGTTATAAAACAGATTCATAAAAGTTAAACTTCCATTAGTAGAGCCATGACTGACTTTACTTCCTCAGTTCTTAAATATTAGTGTCTTACTTCATCTTCCTTTTAATTTTTACTAAACAATGGAATTCTAAAAATAATAACTCAATGGTATAATAGTCTGAGTTATGCAGAAACTTCATCATAACTTTATGAAACTTTGCGCTACTTGCCATTACTGTGGCATATGAAATAAATTAAGAAACTATACAATACTATTATTTGTACATCATAACCTTAACTGGCTTAAAATGAGCAATCATAGATTAAAACTAGAACATGAATACTGATCAGGGAACATTTCTGAAACTATAATTTGCTGGGTCACACACTGATAGAAAATTAAAAATTACCAAAATAGGACCTGATACTTCCTGTATAATGATGTTAGGGACATTCAGCTAGTGCATTAATAAATATTTACAGAGCATCAACTGGGACATAATTTGGCATCAGGATTCTGAGAATCTAATCATATATTTAAGGTGTTTAAAAATGTAATTAAGGAAACATTAAATAAGCAGAAATGTCATGTGTATATAATGAGTCTTATTTCTTTCACTTTTGAGATTACAATATAATTACATCATTTTCCCTTTTCCTGCAAACCCTTTTTCATTTTGCCTTCCATACTACTTCCTTTAAAATTCATGGATGACCTCTTTTCCATTGATTGTTGTTACATGAACATATGTCTATAAACACATATTCCTAAATGCATAATTACACCTTGCTCAGTCTGAATAATGTCACTTGTATGTATGTTTTCAAGATTGACCATTTGGCATGAGGCCTCTGACCTACACAATGAGTCTTGTATCTTATTTTTCATTTTATTTGTGTGTGCTGCCATCGGTTCAAACTCAGAGCCTTGTGCACATTAGGTGAGTTCTCTAGAATGTGGATACTTTCTTGTTTTATTGGGTCTGTGCGGTGGGAGTTTTACTATATAACTGAAACTGGTATGAACTTATGAATTTCATGTTTTAGCCTTCTGAGTACTGGAGTTTCCAGTGTTTCCCACAATGCCTAGAAACAATAATTTTAAAAATAGGTTGAAGGAAAGAAGCCAGTAATGGATAGCTGTGAGAAAGGTTTATCAAGTCAACTAGAAGAAATGGAGAATGTGTTTTTGAGGAAATACAGGCAGGCTTGTTTCAGTGCCATACTTTAGCATTTCAGTCATTGCTATTTTGACAGTTCCCAGTTGCTCACAATCACCGCATGGAATAGCCTCCCATATTATAAAATTTTATAAAAATGACATGTCTCTAGTAGCTCAGACCTCATTTTAATACTTAAATTACTAGCACATTCTACCCAGTATGCGCTTCTCTGTGAAGGAGGCTAAGTATTACTCATTGTAGTGATCCTGGCCTTGCTTTGATGTTATTGTACTGTGAGTGACCGTGGTTGTAATGGGGTAGTTTGAATGAGAGGTTCCCCAGGTAAATTTCAAGTGTTTTGATCCTTGATCCACAATTGGTGACTGTTTGAAGAGGATTAAGAGATGTGGCATTGCTGGAAGTTGTATGTCACTGGGATCTGTCTTTTAGGTTTTAAAAGAAGCATGCCATTATGTCCTGCTTCTATCTACGTCCCATTTATGGATCAATATTTAAGCTCTCTGCTACTGCTTTAGTGCCATGCTGGCATGCTGGCTACTGTATTTCCTGCTTTGTTGCTAATGGACCCCTGTGCCTCTGGAACCATAAAACTCAAATAAATTAACCATTCAATAAATTTATTTGGTCATGGTGTTTTATTATCGCAACAGAGAAGTAACTAATACCGTCATCAATAATAAATAATAAATTAGTCAATAAATCCATAAGGAACCAGAAAGAATTTGGGTTGAAATGACTTAATCATTTATGTTCATTATTTTTTCTCAAGTTGCCTTCTTCAGCATCTCTCATTACTCATATGCAGTGCACATTTCAAACTCTATATGGCCCATGTAATATTAGTGAGACCCAGAGAGTCATAAATAAAGTAGTGACATTTTTAGCTTATGAATTTAAGGCTTATTTTTGTTTTATTGGAAATGTATACGCTTACAAGCATCAGCATTCTTGCTCCTCAGTGTTTAGCACCTTCCAGAGGGTTAATTCTCTTGTTGAATGAGCTTACTTTAATTGTATATAAATTGTAGCATGTACAGTTCATTTTAGATAACACCTTGAATACTGAATTTTAAAAAAATAAAGTCTCTGATTTCACCCAAAGAATTGGTGAAAATGTTTTCCAATTTCACATCTGTAAATAGGGTTAATAACTAGAATATAGAAAATTTTCTTTAAACTAAATTCCAATAAAAGGGAGAACACAGTTAAAAAACAGGACATAAAAGTAAACAGAGCTCTAAAAAAAGAATTACAAATGACTAGAAAGTTGTTATGAAAGGGATTGATTTTTTAGCCATCAGGAAAATGGAGATTGACACAACTTTAGGAGTCAATCTAACCTCGGTCAGAATGGGTATCATTAAAAATAAAATAGCAAATATTGGCCTAGTATGAGAAAATGGGAACCCTTGTATACTATTGGTGAGATTGTAACCTTGAATAGTCACATTGGAAGTCAGTTTAGAGGTAAAAAACAAAACAAAGCCAACAAAAAACAACAATCTACATCTACCATATTTTTGGACTACATAATTCCAATTCCAATGAACTGTGTAGTGAATCAAAGTGTAATGAATCCATATCTTACTATAGAGACACTTGTACACCGGTGTTCATTGTAGCCTTATTCACAAGAGTTAGGAGATAGAAGCAACCAGTAGATAATGAAAGTGTGCTTTACATACACAGCAGAATTTATGCAGCTATTAAAAACAGAAATAAAAGTTATGGAAACCTTAGATAAATGGATGGGACATGAAATATTATACTGAGTGAGATAACTCGGACTGAGAAGTACAAACACATATGTTTTCTTTTTTCTCTTTTGAGGAGCCTAGCCTTGATTTATTTAGTTTTATGTATTTAACGTGGAGTATTTCTGAAGTTGTGGGAATCCCTTATAGAAGGAGGGATGGAAACACATATGTGAAAAGAAGGCAGCTGGGAAATAGAGAAATGAGGGAACGGGAAAAGGGCCAACCTAAACAAAGGTATTAGAAAAAAAAAACTATCAGAAACTTACTGTATTGTTACCTAATTAAAAGGCATATTTAAAGGCAGATATCCTTAAAGCTAGACAATGCATGTTGTAGAGATAATGGGCCAGTAAACAAAAACCCGAATGCCAGCTGTGGGATACTTCTGTAGGAATTGCTGCCCAGGAAGACACCAGAGAATCCAAAATAATAAAGACTTTCCTGAGTCATCTTGGCTACCAACTAAAGCTAATTGTAAGACCCTATTGCTGAAGGTATACCCTTTCTTGGATGCAAGAGATAGAGAAATTAAGCTGGAGATGTGCCAGAAGTGTCTATCCTGCTAGCTAGTTTTCATAGAGCTTTTATAGATACATAGTTTTCATAGATACTACTATTCAGGCTGCTAGAGACAGGGTATTTGCAGAGATGGTTTTACATAGTTTTGAAATCTATGAATCAGCAAAATGATCTGTTAGGCAAGATATGTCCATTGGTACAATAGTGGGACAACTGTCAGGGAATAACCAACTATGTCCTGATTGGATTTGTGACCTATCCTGAAAGAGGGAATCCATGCCTAATACTGCAAACATGGTCCAAAACTCATAACTGAAGCTCTACAGAGAACCCAATACTGTTGTTTGTCTGAACTGAGATAGCATCAAACCACCGTCTAAAGACCAAAAATTTGTATTGATACCCACAGGCAAAGTCTGCTCTCAGCCTTAATCAGAGGCTTCTCCTTGCAGTAAATAAAGGTGAAGACAGAAACCAATGCCTGCATGATGTCCTGAGAGTAAAGGACAGTTGACAGTTCATCTCTAAATAAAAACATTTATTTCACATTCTTCAAGGTTCAGAAACATTGCAGAAGAGGTGACAAAAGAATGCAAGAGATGGAAGTTATGGATAGGGTTGTGAAAGGACAACTTTCAAGCACAAGGGTATAGTAATTATGAACTCACAGCAGCTGTGCTTAACCAATAGTGACCCCATTTTGTGCTTCAAACAGTCAGCAACACACAGAGAAGGAGCTCATGGGCCCTTACCATTTACAGACCATGTTTGGCAACTAACTGAGTCTAGTAGAGGGAAGCACTCTGAATAGTTTCAAACTCTATAAGACACATTAAAACAACCTCTAAAGTGATAAATATGAGAAAGAGATTTTTAAGGAAGAAGTGGGGCTGGCAGAGGTGGGAAGGAAAAAAATATGGAGTAAAAATAACCAGAACACACTACACAAATGCATGACATTGTTAAAAAAAAAGCATATAGTGCACATAATTAAAGCCTCTGGTTTCAAGAAACTAGTTATCTACTAGGAAACAGGTGTTCATAGCAAAATCTAGTTAGTGTTACAGGAGAAATACACAGAAAAAGCAAAAAAATAATTACCTGATAAAGCAGAAGGAGTCCGTGAAGCCTATTAATACTTATTTTGAAGAGCTGAGTATGACCTGAGTCTCTCAATTTCTTATGTTTGTCTTTTTGCCCTTTTAAATAAGACAGCCATCTACAGACCTAAAGAAGGACACTAGGGAAGATGCTTGAATCGTATTCAGAATGGCAAACAGGATAGACACCAAAAGTGGTAGAAGAGAGGAAACAGGATAGGAGTCTACTATAGAGGGTCCTCTGAAAGGATTCACGCAACAGGAGAATGAAGCAGATGCTGAGGCTCAGAGCCAAACTTTGGGCAGAGCACAGAGAGTCTTATAGAGGAAGAGAAGAGTGGGATTAGAGGGATATGGAGGAGACAGGAGCCTTACAAAGAGACCAATAAAACTAAAAAGATCTAATTCCAGGGGGTCCTGCATAGACTGATGCACCAAAGATGGACCAGGCATGGAGAGGACCTAGACCCCCTGCTCAGATGTGGCCAATTGGCAGCTCAGTCTCCATGTGGATCCCTGAGGAGGGGATCAGGAGCTACCTCTATCAAGAACTCAGTTGACTGCTCTCTGATAACTTGCCCCTGATGATGCAGCCTTGCCAAGCCATGGAGGAAGAGGATCCAAGCAGTCTTGATGAGACTTATCAAGCTATGGGCAGATGGCAATAGTAAAAACTCCCCCTTTCAGTGGACTAGGGAAAAGGGATGAGAGGAAAAGGGAGGGAGTGTGGGACTGGGGGAAGTTGGGAGGGAGCTTCAATTGGGGTATATAATTAATAAATTGTGAAGAAAAAAATAAAAAAATCATTTTCTTTTTACATACACACTCACACACACAGATACACTCCTCCACACCCTCCCCCCCCCGGTTTATTTTCAAACATGGGGACTGAATCCACACCCATGTGCATGCTGTGAAGAATACTGTTGATGAACTGAACCTTCAGCTTCCTGAATCTTTGTTTTACTAGGTTAAAGATGATGAATGAACAGAACAACTATTGGAAAGAGCTTGAGAAAAATATATCCACAAAGGCCAACTTGGCTTCTTTAGAAGACTGATAAGTTTTATGTGATTTAACAAAGGAATTTAAGAAGTACAAGACAGGGATGCCATTAAAGGAGATCATTAAGGAGCAACTAAAGGTGTATAAAAGAATGTAAAAGTTGATACCTGTGTTGACCTATTAGGTCATGAATAATCTTGTGTGCCTACTTTTATCCATCATACTTTATAGGGCACATTAAGGAATATTATTGCACAATTAAATTTCTAGTTCAGGAAACTGCAGAGAGGACAATGAAGAGCTAAGCAATGGAAGTAAATGTGGTAACAAGAAAGGCGTATATCACAGCATTGCTGTGTTCTGGAAAGTGAGGAGGACAAGGGTAACATGGCAAAAGTGGGGATGTAAAAGCACAGTGCAGAATATTCAGGGAGGTGGAAAGGATTACTGGATTTGAGATGGAAGTAAAGGGGATCATGAAAGAGACAAAAACTCGAGTTGATGCTGGAATTTAATTTTTTCTTTGTCTTTTAACGTTCAAGCAAATAAAACCCACAGAGATAAAAGATTTAGAACAAACTGCTCAAATGTGCAGACAATAATGAGTTCAGTTCTAGAGAAAGTGAATTTTAAATGCTGAATTTCATTTAGGAATGTGTGTTCTTTAGAAATAAATCGTATTTGTTTTCTAGAATTCTGGGAAAAGCTATTTGCTATGAAAGTCGCATGTATGTACTGGCAGAAAGAGCATTCTGGGAGAGGGAATGAAATGAAAATGGCAAGAACAGGACCCCGGGGATGCTACACTTAAGATAATCCAGGAAGAGAGAGTAGGATGACAAAGGAATAAGATGTAGGGTGACAAAAACTTGGGGCATTGGGATGTCATAGATTCCAAAGGAGAAAAGTATGTAAGGAGTAAGAATGACCAATGCTGACAAATTTGGTGAGCAGTTTTAGCAATAAAAGAAAATTTTATTGTAAATTTCACCTAGGATTTGTCCACTAGCAAGTTTCTGGTAATACTTGAAAACAATACAAAACAAATCCAACCAAGCAATGAAACAACAACTAAACCTTCCAGAATTAGTTGAGGATAGGAGTCAAAGAGTATCATTTACTCTACCCTGCAGGGTATTGAGGCAGATGTTAAGACTCATAGCCAAATTTTGGGCAGAATGCAAGGAATCTTATGAAAGAAGTAGAGGATAAAAAGACCTGGAGGGGGTAGGACTTCCACAACGAGAGCAACAGACCGAAATAGTTTGGGCACAGGGATCTTTTCTAGGACTGATACTCCAGCCAAGGACCACTTATGGAAATAGCTTGGAACCCCTGCACAGAGGTAGCCCATGGCAGTTCAGTGTCCAAGTGGGTTCCATAGCAATGGGGACAGGGACTCTCTCTGATAGGAACTGATTGGACTGCTCTTTGATCACCTCCCCCTGAGGGGGGAGCATCCTTACCAAGCAACAGAGGAAGACAATGTAGCAACTCCTGCTGAGATCTGATAGACTTGAATCAGAGGGAAGGGGAAGAGAACCTCCCTTATCAGTGGATTGGGGGAGGGGCACTAGTGGGGAAGAGGGAAGGAGAGTAGGATTGGGAGGGGAGGAGGGAGCTTCTGGGGGAATACAAGGTGAATAAACTGTAATTAATAAAAATAAAAATAATATAAAAAATAAAAGGTGTAAAAACAAGGTAAAACTGAAGATGGTAACTGCAATTGATCTTGCAAATTGTTATTAGTTAATGGAGCTAAGAGTATCTTTTGTTCAAATAGTTAGAAAATGGGTGAAGAGATAATTTTTTTCTGAAGTCTTTTTTTTATTATTATTAGTTACATTTTATTAACTCTGTATCCCAGCTGTATCCTGCTCCCTTATTCCCTCCCAATCCCACGTTCCTTCCCTCATCTCCTCCTGCCCCTTTCCAAGTCCACGGATCGGGGAGGACCTCCTCTCCTTTCATCTGATCCTGTTTTATCAGGTATCTTCAGGACTGGCTGCTAAGTCCTCCTCTGTGGCCTGGCAGGACTGCTCCTCCCTTGGGGTGTGGGGAGGTCAAAGAGCCTGCCTTTGAGTTCATGTCAGAAATAGTCCTTGTTCCCCTTGCTATGGGAAACCAATTGTTTACTGAGCTACCACGGGCTACATCTGAGCAGAGGTTCTAGGTTATATCCAGACATGGTACTTGGCGGAGTGTCAGTCTCAGAAAAGACCCCTGTGCCCAGATATATTTGGTCCTTGTGGAGCTCCTATCCTTTCCCCATCATACTAACTCCCCTTCTTTCATATGATTCCCTGCACTGTGCCGAAGGTTTGGTTATGAGTCTTAGTATCTGCTTTGATAAACTGCTAGGTAGAGTCTTTCAGATGCCTTCTGTGGTAGGCTCCTGTCATAAGTCCAATGCACATCCCATTTGTCTTTCTAAGTGAGGATTGACCATCTTACCCCGTGTCTGCTTTCTTGTTTATCTTCTTTAGGTGTATAGATTTCACCAAGCTCATAGTATCTTATAGGTCTATATAAGCGAGTATATACCATGTTTGTCTTTCTCCTTCTGGGATACTTCATGCAGAATGATTCTTTTCTAGATTCCACCATTTGCCTGCAAATTTCATGATTTCCTCCTTTTTGATTGCTGAGTAGTATTTCATTGTGTAAAAATACCACAATTTCTGTATCCATTCCTGCATTGATGGACATCTGGGTTGTTTTCAGGTTCTGGCTATTACAAATAAAGCTGCTACAAACATGGTTGAGCAAATGTCCTTGTTGTGTACTTGAGCAAATTTTGGGTATATGCCTAGCAGTGGTATAGCTGGGTCTTGAGGAAGCACTATTCCTAATTTTCTGAGAAAGCACCAGATTGACTTCCAAAAGTGGTTGTACCAGTTTACATTCCCACCAGCAATGGAGGAGGGTTCCCCTTTCTCCACAACCTCTCCAGCATGTATTGTCACTTGAGGTTTTGATCTTGGCCATTCTGATGGGTGAAAGGTGAAATCTCAGGGTTGTTTTGATTTGCATTTCCGTAAGGGCTAATGATGTTGAGCATTTCTTTAAGTGTTTCTCTGCCATTCAATATTCTTTTATCAATAATTCTCTGTTTAGCTCTGTTCCCCATTTTTTAATTGGATTTTCAGCTTCTTTAGTTCTTTATATATACTGGATATTTATTTATCTGTCAGATAAAGGGTTGGTGAAGATTCTTTCCGAATCTGTAGAATTGGGAATTCTTTCCCAATTCGTTTTGTTTGATGACAGTCTCCTTTGCTTTACAGAAGCTTTTCAGTTTCATGAGGTCCCATTTATTGATTGTTGCTCTTAGAGCTTGTGCTGTTGGTGTTCTGTTCAGGAAGTTGTCTCCTGTGCCAATGAGTTCTAGGCTGTTCCCCACTTTTTCTTCTAACCGATTTAGAGTATCTGGTTTTATGTTGAGGTCTTTGATCCACTTGGACTTTAGTTTTGTGCAGGGTGATGAATATGAATCTATTTTCATTTTTCTGCATGTAGACATCCAGTTGGACTAGCACGATTTGTTGAAGATGCTGTCTTTTTTCCATTGAATGGATTTGGCTTCTTTGTCAAATATCGAGTATTCATAGCTGTGTGGGTTTATTTCTGGGTCTTCTATTTGGTTGCATTGATCCTCCTTTCTATTTCTATGCCAATACCATGCAGTTTTTATTACTATTGCTCTGTGGTACAGCTTGAGATAGGGGATGGAGATACCTCCAGATGATCTGTTGTTGTACAGGATTGTTTTGGAGATTATGGTTTTTTTTGTTTCTCCATATGAAGCTGAGAATCTTTTTTTTCAAGGTCTGTAACGAATTGAGTTGGTATTTTGATGGGAATTGCGTTGAATCTGTAGATTGCTTTTGGCAGGATGGCCATTTTCCCAATGTTAATCCTACCAATCCATGAGCATGGGAGATCTATCCATCTTCTGATATCTTCTTCAAGTTCTTTCTTCAGAGACTTGAAGTTTTTCTCAAACAGATCTTTCACTTGCTTGGTTAGAGTCACACCAAGGTATTTTATATTGTTAGTGGCTATTGTGAAGGGTGTTGTTTCCCTGATTTCTTTCTCTGCCCTTTTGTCTTTGGAATACAGGAGGGCTTCTGATTTTTTTGAGTTGATTTTGTATCCTGCCACTTTGCTGAAGGTGTTTATCAGCTGTAGGAGTTCTCTGGTTGAATTTTTGTGGTAGGTCACATATACTATCATATCATCTGTGAATAGCGATACTTCGACCTCTTCCTTTCTGATTTGTATCCCTTTGCTCTCCTTTATTTGTCTTATTGCTCTGGCTAGGACTTCAAATACTATGTTAAAGAGATGTGGAAACAGTAGGCAGGCTTGCCTTGTCCCTGATTTCAGTGGGATTGATTTAATTTTCTCTCCATTGAATTTGATGTTGGCTATAGGCTTGCTGTATATTGCCTTTACTATGTTTAGGTATGTTCTTTGTATCCCTGATCTCTCCAAGACTTTAAACATGAATGGGTGTTGGACTTTGTCAAATGCTTTTTCGGCATATAAGGAGATGATTATGTGGTTTTTCTCCTTCAGTTTGTTTATGTGGTGGATTACATTGATGGGATTTCTGTATGTTGAACCACCCTTGCATGCTTGGGATGAAGCCCAGTTGGTCATGGTGGATGATATCTTTTATGTGTTCTTGGATTCAATTTGCTAATATTTTATTGAGTATTTTTGCATCAAAGTTCATAAGAAAGATAGGTTCGAAATTCTCTCTTTTTTGTTGGGTCTTTGTGTGGTTTAGGTATCAAAGTAACTGTGGCTTCATAGAATGAGTTTGGTAGTGTTCCTTCTGTTTCTATTTTGTGAAATAGTTTGGAGTTAGCACTTCTTTGAAGGTCTGGAAAAATTCTGCACTGAATCCATCTGGTCCAGGGCCTTTTTTTGAAGGTAGACTGTGGATGACTGCTTCTATTTCCTTGGGGTATATAGGACTATTCAATCTTTCTACCTGTTCTTGACTTAATTTTGGTAGATAGAATCTATCAAGAAATTGTCCATTTCTTTTAGATTTTCAAATTATGTGGCATATAGGCTTTTGTAGTACGACCTAACCATTGTTTGGATTTCCTCAGTGTCTGTAGTTATGTCCCCCTCTTTATTTCTGATTTTGCTGATTTGGATAGTTTCTCTCTGCCTTTTAGTTAGTTTGGCTAAAGGTTTGTCTATCTTGTTGATTTTCTCAAAGAACCAGCTCTGTTCATTGATTCTTTGAATTGTTTTATTTGTTTCTAATTGATTGATTTCAGCCCTGAGTTTGATTATTTTTAGTCGTCTGCTCCTCTTGGGTGTATTTGCTTCTTTTTTCTCTAGGGCTTTCAGTCGGGCCATTACATTAGTTGTATGAGATGTCACAAATTTCTTCCTGGTGGTACTTACTGCTATAAAGTTTGCTCTGAGCACTGCTTTCATTGTGTCCCATAAATTAGGGTATGTTGTACCTTCATTTTCATTGAATTCTAGGAAGTCTTTAATTTCTTTCTTAACCCAGCTATCTTTGAGCAGTAAGTTGTTCAGTTTCCATGTGCTTGTAGGCTTTTTTCTAATTCCATTGTTGTTGAGGTCCAGCTTTAGTCCATGGTGCTCAGATAGAATACAGGGGATTATTTCAATCTGTTGAGGCTTGCTTTGTGACCAACTATATGGTCTATTTTGGGGAAGGTTCCATGAGGTGCTGAAAAGAAGGTATTCACTTTTGCGTTTGGGTAGAAAGTTCTGTAGGCATCTATTAGGTCCATTTGATTTAGGAGCTCTGTACGTGCCTTTATTTCCTTAAAGCTTCTGTCTAAATGATCTGTCCCTTGGTGAAAGTGGGGTGATGAAGTCTCCCACTATCAAGGTTTTGGGATCGATGTGTGATTTAAATTTTAGTAATGTTTTTTTTTT
>REGO01000590.1:42230-80204 GCA_010120015.1 Rhombomys opimus | reverse complement strand
CCTGTCCTCTCCAGCTCTTACTATTTCCCACTTCTTACATAAAATTCCATTCACTCTGCCCAACAGTTGCCCATCAGGCTCAGCATCTGCTTTGATAGTCTGTAGGGCAGAGGCTTTCAGAGGCCCTCTGTGGTAGGTTCCTAGATTGTTTCTTGTTTTCTTCTTCTGGCTTTCAGAAACCCTCTGTAGGTGGTTCCTAGGTTGTTTCCTGTTTTCTTCTTCTTCTGATGTCCATCCTCTTTGCCTTTCAGGATGGGGATTGACCGTTTTAGTTAGGGTCCTCTCTCTTGCTTAGTGGCTGAGCAACCCTTTGGAGCCAGTATGGCAGCTAGCAGACCTGGGACCCTGGGAGTCTGGTGGTGTGGGTCTGGGACTCCGAGACTGGTACCACTCTGGCAGTTGCCACTAAGGGGCTAGGGGCTCCACATTAGCTGCTGGAGATCCCAGGCAGTTAGCTCTGAGCTGAGAATCTCCATGAGTCTACTGTGCTGATGAGTCAGTACAGTCACTTACTTGTGTGTTAATTTGCTTCTCAAAGGATTTAATTAAAAACGCTTTGTCATATTGTGTCTTGTTTTGTCTTGTTTGGCTGTCCTATTTTGAAGTCCTGCTCTTTTCTGAAGAGGAAATGGAAGAGGAGTGGATGTGGGAGAGAGGCAGGTGTGTGTGTGGGTGGGGGGGTGCTGGGAGCAGTGAAGGGAGGGGAAACTGGGGAAACTGGTATTGTATGAGAGAACGGATAGGTTTCTGCCAACGCAGAAGGCAAGAGCAGACCAGAATAAAAGCAGATAAATGCAGGTTTATTTGGAGCTGCTCCCAGATGGAATCACCAGTCCCAAAGAACCAGGACGGAGAAGTCATCAGGTGGGCAGGTTTTATAGACTTTAAGAGTCTATAAAAGTGATGAAATGTCAGCCGGAAGCTGGGACTCTGCCCAAGCACAGTCTCTAGCTAAGGTGGGCACTTGGATGGGCTGGCCACGTCAGAAAGGCAGGTTGCATTGGCTGCCAGAAATGCCTAAGGCACTTGGCGCCATTCATTCATGCAGAGTTCTCTTTGTGCATGCGGGGCTAGAGGAGGGCAGACAGGGTTTCCCAGCTTGTACAGGAGCAAACAGAGATTTCAGCCAAACGAGAAGAATCTATTTTCAATAAGATACACACACACACACACACACACACACACACACACACACACACACACACACACACACACACACAAACAACCCCCCCTCCAAAAAAAAAAAAAAACTAAAGCAAACAAACAAACAAAAAACTCTTGGAAATGTACCAAGTATATTTTTAATATTGGCACTGACATGTGGTAACCCTGGCTAAAAATGGAGGAGCTCTTGGAAGCTAAGTATGTGAAGCTCTGGGTTCTAAGTATTCTATCTCTGGAGTTAGAGCTTGAACTCAATTCCACGAAAACTCTTCTGTGTACTTGAATTTGGGTCTTGTCCTGTAAGCACTTCTTCCCCACTCCTGTATACCCTCCCCCCCAAATATCTACAAGCAGAAAGAGTAACTTTCTTTTTTTTAATTTTATTTTTTTCTTATCAGTTACATTTTATTAACTCTGTATCCCAGCCATGTCCCACTCCCTCATTCCCTCCCAGTCCCTCCCTCCCTCCCTCATCTCCACCTTGCCCCTTTCCAAGTCCACTGATGGGGGGGGACCTCCTCCCCATTCATCTGATCCTGTTTTATCAGGTATCTTCAGGACTGGCTTCAAAGCCCTCCTCTGTGGCCTAACAGGACTGCTCCTCCCTTGGGGGGTGGGGAGGCCAAAGAGCCAGTCATTGAGTTCCTGTTAGAAATAGTCCTTGTTCCCCTCACTTTGGGAAACCAATTTGTCACAAAGTCACCTGTGTTCTCAAACATCTAGCAGTTTGTTAAAGATAGTAAGTTGATCTTGATTATGTCTCGGGATTCATGTGATATTGGTCTATTATTTGAGTGTCTTGCAAAGGCTGATTAAAAAGAATTACTTTGCCAATTAAAAAATGGGGTACAGAGCTAGATAGAGAATTCTCTGTAGAAGAATATAGAATGGCAGAGAAACACTTAAAAAATGCTCAACGTCCTTAGTAATCAGGGAGGTGCAAATCAAAACGACACTGAGATTTCACCTTACACCTATCAGAATGGCTAAGATCAAAAACTCAAGTGACAATACATTCTGGAGAGTACATGGAGAAAAGGGAACCCTCCTCCATTGCTGGTGGGAATGTAAACTTGTACAACCACTTTGGAAATCAATCTGGTGTTTTCTCAGATAATTAGGAGTAGCACTTTCTCAAGAACCAGCTATACCACTCCTAGGCATATGTCCAAAAGATGCTCAAGTACACAATAAGGACATTTTTTTTCTTTTTTCTTTTTTTTTAACTTTTATTAATTACACTTTATTCATTTTGTATCCCCCCATAAGCCCCTCCCTCTTCCCCTCCCAGTCCCACCCTCCCCCCCGGCCCTTTCTGCATGCATGCCCCTCCCCAAGTCCACTTTTTCAACCATGTTCTGAGCAGCGTTTTCATAATAGCCAAAACCTGGGAACAACCCAGATGTTCCTCAACGGAGGAATGGATACAGGAATTGTGGTACATTTAAACAATGGAATACTACTCAACAATTAAAAACAAGGAGATCATGAAATTTGCAGGCAGATGGTGGGAAGTGGAAAAGATCATCCTGAGTGAGATATCCCAGAAGCAGAAAGACACAAAAGGTATATATTCACTTACAAGTGGATACTAGACAAATCATATAGGATAAACCTACAGAAATCTGTACACCTAAAGAAACCAAGGAAGAAGGAGGGCCCTGGGTAAGATGATCAATCCTTCCTCAGAAAGACAAACAGGATGGACATTGGAAGTAGGAGAAAACAGGAAACATGACAGAAGCCTACCACAGAGGGTCTCTGAAAAACTCTACCCAGCAGTGTATCAAAGCAGATGCTGAGACTCATAACCAAACTTTGGGCAAAGTGCAGGGAATCTTATGAAAGAAGGGGGAGATAGTAAGATCTGGAAAGGACAGGAGCTCCATAAGGAGAGTGACAGTACCAAAATATCTGGGCACAGGGGTGCCATTCTGAGACTGATACTCCAACCAAGGACCATTCATGGATATAACCTAGAACCCATGCTTAGATGTAGCCCATGGCACCTCAGTATCCAAATGAGTTCCCTAGTAATGGGAACAGGGATTGTCTCTGACATGAACTCAGTGTCTGGCTCTTTGACCACCTCCCCCTAAGGGGCGGGGGTGAGCAGCATTCACAGACCACAAAGGAGGACAATGCAGCTAGTCCTGATGAGACCTGATAAGCTGGGGTCAGATGGAAGGGGAGGAGGAACCCCCATCAGTGGGCTTGGAAGGGTGCAGGGAGGAGATGAGGGAGGGAGGGTGGGATTGGGATGAATGAGGGAGGGGGTTAGAGCTGGGATACAAAGCAAATAAACTGTAATTAATATAAAAAATAAAATTAAAATGGGGGGAGGTCCCCCCTATCAGTGGGCTTAGAAAGGGGCACAGTGGTGATGAGGGAGGGAGGGAGGGACTGGGAGGGAACGAGGGTTCGGGGCACGGCTGGGATACAGAATTAATAAAATGTAACTGATAAAAATTAAAAAAAAAATAAAATTAAAAAAAGGAATTGCTTTGGCCCGGAGTGAAAGATTTCCCACAGTAGTGATAAACAGTGACTAAGACTAGTTAGAGAGTGGGTGCACCTTATATGAGGTCTCCTGGAAGTTACATTGGAGGAGATTAAAAAATATGTACTCATACTCCAACCAAGGACTACTCATGGAGACAACCTAGAACCCTGACAATGCAGCCACTTCTGATGAGAACTGATAGACTAAGATCAGAAAGAAGGAGAGGAGGACCTCCCCTATCAGTGGACTTGGGGAGGGGCATGCATGCAGAAAGGGGGGGAGGGTGGTCCCGGGAGGGGAGGAGGGAAGGGCTTATGGGGGGATACAAAATGAATGAAGTGTAATTAATAAAAGTTAAATTAAAAAGATATGTACTTTAGTATGAGAAAATTTAAAAGTTTCATATTGTATATTAAAGGAAATTCATAGTTTTAAACATATCAACAGTGTGTGGTGCATAAAATGAAACATGGGGTACAGTTGCAAGGTCAGAAGAGTCTTTTAAATAAAGGAGGTCTGGGAGTGGAATCCTAAATGATTTGCTTCTGAACAGGCTAGGTTGTTTTTCTGTGTGTGTGTGTGTAAGTGTGTGTGTTTCTGTAATGAGCATGAGAAGTAGCATACTCACTAGGTTGAGGAAAATAGAGAGGGGGGAAAAGAGGAAAGGAAGAAGAGACGTGTGGAAGGCAGGGCACATCTGAGAACTGTAGATAGCTTAGGGAATTTCTTACATCTTAGGACAACTGTTTAAAATTCTAATGGGAGCTGATAATCACTGAACAATTTTAAATATGATCCTCTATAGATTTTAGAAAAGAATAAGATTAAAAAGAGAGATGACAAGAGACGCAGGGATATATTATGACATTTTAAAATGATAGACAAAATAGTTCATGGTCTAAGCAAGTAAGGACAATGAGAATAAAAAAAAATGAAACAACTTCTCCCAGGGAGGAGAGAATCTCAGGTGTAGAAGATACAATTGAAGAAATCAATACATCAGTCAAAGAAAATGTTAAATCTAAAGTTTCTGACCTAAAACATGCAATAAATCAGGGACACTATGAAAATACAAAACCTAAGAATAATAGGAATAGCAGTAAGAGAAAATTCCACACTCCAAGGATCAGAAAATATTTTCAATAAAACCATACAAGAAAATTTACCCAACCTGAATGTTTATGCCTGAAAACATAAATGAGGCTTACAGAACACCAATTAGATTGGATCAGAAAAGAAAATTCTTCTGCACACATAATCAGAACACTAAATGTAGAGAACAAAGAAAAATATTAAAAGCGGCAAGGGAAAAAGGCTAAGCAATATATAGAGTCAGACCAATCAAAATTACACCTGACTTTTTAACAAAGACTCTAAAATCCAGCAGACCCTGGGCAGATGTCTTGCAGACCCTAAGAGACCACAGATACCAGCACAGACTACTCTACCTAGAAAAACTTTCAGTTACAAGAGATGGAGAAAACAAGATATTCCATGACAAAACCAAATAAACAATATTTATACATAAATCTGGACATTCAGAAGGAGATATGAGAAGAAAAAGCGCAACCCAAGGGAGGGTAACTACAACCAAGAAAACACAGGAAATGAAAAAGTACACTGTAGCAAAACCAAAAGAAAAGAAACACACACACATCCACCATCAGCATCAAAATAACAGGAACTAACAATCATTGGTCATTAATACCACTTAACATCAATGGAATCTATCCCCAATAAAAAGACAAGGGATAACAGAATGAATGTGTACACAGGAACAATCTTTCTGCTGCTTACAAGCAACGTTCCTCAGCAACAAAGACAGACATTACCTCAGAGTAAAGAATTAGAAAAAGCTGTTCCAATCAAACAGACCAAGCAAGCTGGAGAAGCCATTCTAATATCTAATAAAATAGAATTTCAACCAAAATTAACAAAAGAGATGGTGAAAGATACTTTGTACTTCATACTCACCAAAGGAAAAATCCAGGCCACAGAGGAAGACAATGCAGCCAGTCCTGATGAGACCAGATAGCTTAGAGTAAGACCGAAGGGGAGGAAGACCTCCCCTACCAGTGGACTAGGGTAGGGGCATAGGGGGAAATGAGGGAGGGAGGGTGTAATTCGGAGGAGATGAGGGAGGCAGCCACAGCCAGGATAAAAAGTGAATAAATTGTAATAAATAATAATAATTTTAAAAAAATTAAAAAAAGAAGTAAAAAAAAAAACAAATTTAGAAAAATGTTTTCTTTTTGTTAAATGTAATAAAAAATTATGGCAGTTCTGAAAAAAAAAATCCAACAAGATCTTATTTTTGAACATCTGTTCCCCAAATACAATGGTGCCCACATTTAATTTTTTTAAATTATTAATTTAATAAGACTCATCTTCTCCCAATCCAATCCTTCCTCTCTCTTCCCCCAATTCCCTTCCTCTAGTCCACTGAAAGGTGGAGTTCTCCTCCCCTATCCACAGCTTTAAGTGTCTTCGTAAATAAATTGGAGATATCTCATACTGCCAATTTTAAAAGCACATCTGAAAGCTCCAGAACCAAAAGAAACAAATACATCAAGTGGAGTAGATGGCACATATAATCAACCCAGGGCTGAGAGCAACAAATTAGAGACAAAGAAAATGCAAACATTCAACAACACCGAGAGCTGCTTCTCTGAGAAAACAGCAAGATAGACAAGCCATTAGCCAAACTAACCAAAAGGTAGAGAGGCAAAATCCAAATTAATGATATCACAAATGATAAAGGAGACATGACAATAGACACTGAAGAAATCCACAGAAACTTTAGGTCATACTTCAAAATCTTGTACTCCCCAAAATTGGAAAACTTAAATGAAATGGACACTTTTCTTCATACATTCCACTTACCAAAGTTAAATAAAGATCATGTAAACAATATAGTCCTATAACCTTCAAGGAAACAGAAGCATTTATTAAAAGCCTTCAAAACAAACAAACAAACAAACAAACAAACAAAAAAACAAGCTTTGGATCAGATTATTTTAGTGCAGAATTTTACCAGACTTGCAAAGAAAAGGTAATATCAATACTCCTCAAAATATTCCTCAAATTGTGGTATTTTTACACAATGGAATACTACTCAGCAATCAAAAAGGAGGAAATCATGAAATTTGCAGGCAAATGGTGGGATCTAGAAAACATCATTCTGAGTGAAATATCCCAGAAGGAGAAAGACAAACACGGTATATACTCACATATATAGACCTATAAGATATGATAAACATAATGAAATCTATACACCTAAAAAAGATAATCAAGAGAGTGGACATGGGGTAAGATGATCAATCCTCGTTTAGAAAGACAGATGGGATGTGCATTGAAAGGAGTCTACTGAGCGCATCTGAAAGCCTCTAACTAGCAGTGTTTTCAAAGCAAAGACTCATGACCAAACCTTTGGCAGAGTACAGGGAATCATAAGAAAGAAGGGGAGTTAGTCTGATGGGGAAAGGATAGGAGCTCCACAAGGACCAACTATATCTGGGTACAGGATCTTTTCTGAGACTGACATTCAACCAAGGACCATGTATGGATATAACCTAGAACCTCTGCTCAGATGTAGCATGTGGTAGCTCAGTAACTAATTGGTTTCCCAAAGTGAGGGGAACAAGGACTATTGCTAACAGGAACTCAATGACTGGCTCTTTGGCCTCCCCACCCCCCAAGGGAGGAGCAGTCCTGTTAGGCCACAGAGGAGGGCTTTGCAGCCAGTCCTGAAGATACCTGATAAAACAGGATCAGATGAATGAGGAGGAGGTCCCCCCCCATCAGTGGACTTGGAAAGGGGCACGGTGGAGATGAGGGAGGGAGGGAGGGACTGGGAGGGAATGAGGGATCGGGACACGGTTGGGATACAGAGTTAATAAAATGTAACTGATAAGGAAAAAATTTAAAAAATAAAAAAAATTAAAAAAAAATTATAAACCACAAAAATGACCAGGAGGACAGGATATTCTGAAAGGTGAAATACTATCCCTTATATTTTGGAGTCAACCAATAGTCACCTAATTGGACTGAAGGCCTGCTCAATAGGAAGAAACCTATGCCTGGTGGGTTCTACCCATGGCTGGTGACCCATGGAACCTAGAGGAGAACCCACTACTGTTACTTTCCCAATCACTACACTTTGGATCTGCACTCTAAACACTTACCCTTAAGCACATGGAAAAGTGTCACTCCCACTCTCAAGAAAGAAGACCCTATTTTCTGCAGACAGAGATTAATACAGAAGTCAAAATGCAGATAGCAATGGAGAGTGGGATTTCTGTCCCCAGTTACAACATAAATTACAAATTTCAGACTATGCTGAAGATTCAGGAAGCACAGGAAAAGGGTCAAAAGACCATAAAAGCTAGAGTACCAGGGTATCTGCTACAGATTAGTGTCTTAAAAAATGGAAAAGAGAGAGAAAAAGAAACAAAGTGAAGGGGTGAGCAAAGGAGGGAGTAGATCTGGGAGGAGCTGGGAGAAGTAGGGGTGAATGTAATCAAAATAAGTTGCATGGGATTCTCAAAGAATAAAAATATGTATTAAGATTGTGCTAAAAAAATATTCCTCAAAATAGAAACAAAAGAGACATTGCCAAACACATTCTATGAAGCCACAGTCACTCTGATACCTAAAACACACAAATACTCAACAGAGAAATTCAGACCACTCACCCTTATGAATATTGATTCAAAAATACTCAATAAAAACACACACCAAATCCAAGAACACTCAAAAACATCATCCACCAAGATCAAGTAGGCTTCATCCCAGAGATGCAGGGATGGTTCAACATACAAAAATCCCATCTATATAATCCACCTTAAAAAAAAAAAAAAGAGAAAAACCACATGATCATTTCATTAGATGCCCATAAATCTTAAGTCTTCATGTTGTATATTGCCTTATTGTGTTTGGGTATAGAGAGATCAGGTATACAAGGTGCACACCCAAACACAATAAAGGCAATATACATCAAGACTATAACCAATATAAAATCAAGTGGAGAGACACTTAAAGCAATTTTATTAAAATCAGGAATAAGACAAGGCTGACTACTTACTCTGGATCTCTTCGATATAGTACTTGAAGTCCTAACTAGAAAAATAATACAACTAAAGGAGATCAAAGGGAAACAAATTGGAAAAAAGTCAAATTATTGTCATTTGGATATATATGACAGTATACATTAGTGACATTAAAAACTCTACCAACTGCTACAGCTGATAAACAAAGTTGCTGGATAAAAATTAACTAAAAAAAATCAGTGGCCCTTCTGTATACAAATGATAAATGGGCAGAGAAAGAAATTAAGGAAAACACCCTTTGCAATAGCCACAAATAACATAAAACATCTTGTTATAACTCTAACCAAGCAAGTGAAAGACCTGTATTACAAGAACTTCAAGTCTCTAAAGAAACAAATTGAAGAATATGTCAGAAGATGGAAAAATTTTGAATGCTCATGGATTGATAAGATTAGCATAGTAAAAATGGCTCTCTTACCAAAATCAACCTACAGGTTCAATGCAGTCCCCATCAAAATATCAAGTCATTTACAGAACTTGAAAATTTTCTTAACTTCATATGGAAAAAAAATAGCCCAGAACAACTAAAATAATCCTGTAAAATGAAAGATCTTCTGGAGATATAACCTCCCCTAATTTCAAAATATAGAGCAATAGTAATAAAAACCTCATGGTATTGGTATAAAAACAGACAGGTTGATCCATGGAAGCAAATTCATGACCTAGAAATAAGCCCACTCACCTACAGACACCTGAGTTTTGACAAAGCAGCCAAAACCAGGAACGGAAAAGGGAAAGCATATTTAGCAAACGGTACTGAGGTGTAAGGGATAATATCCAGAATATATAAAGAATTCAAAAATTAGACACCAATAAACCAAATAATTCAAATAAAAATGGGGTACAGAGCTAAACAGAGAATTCTCAACAGGGCAATATTGAATGCCAGAGAAACAATTAAAGAAATGTTCAATGTCCTTAGTCATCAGGGAAATGCAAATCAAAGCAATACTGAGATTACACTTTACACCCACCAGAATGGTTAAGATCAAAAACTCAAATGACAATAGATGCTGGAGAGGATGTGAAGAAAGGGGAACCCTCCTCCATTGCTGGTGGGAGTGCAAAGGTGTACAACCATGCTGGTATAATGTTCTTGTGGAAAGTTTACAATTTACCCTTGTTCATTCAAATGCTGATTTCTCTACCCCACTATCTGGTTTCAATCCAGATATTGCACTGTGACTTTTATTCTAAGCATCACCTGTTTCAAGTTTGTGTAAACATGCCGCCATTTGGTCTCTGTATTATCAATAAAACAACCAGACAATGATGTGCAATGGAGAAAATAGGGTGGGACATCCTGCTCAGGAGGGGAGGAGAAAGAAGCTAGTGGGAAGAATGGGAGAGGAGAGATCAGCAGGAGGGGACTTGGAACCACGAGGAAAGATGAACCAGACCCAAGATATGATTAAAAACAAATAAAATGTGGGAAAATCTGAATGGGAGGAAACTCTGCTGGCTTGAAGGTTTAGGATGGGGTAACTATTGTCCAGCATTGTGCTCTAGGTTAATTAAGTAAATCCTAGTCTCTATGTGCTGAATTGGGTATACAGCTGGTTTAGGAATAACTGCTGTTTATCTAAAACATAAATCAATATTAAATATTAATAACCCACAACACAGCCACTTTGGAAATCAATCTGGCACTTTCTCAGGAGACTGAGAATAGCACTGCCTCGAGATCCAGCTATTCCACTTGTGGGAATATATTCAAAAGATGCCCAACCAGTCAACAAGAACATTTGTTCAACTATGTTCATAGCAGCTTTATTTGTAATATACAGAATCTAGAAAGAACCTGTCTTTCAATTGAGGAATGGATACAGAAATTGTGTCACATTTACACAACGGAATACTACCCAGCTATTAAATACAAGAAAATCATGAATTTTGCAGGCAAATGGATGGAACTAGAAAAGATCATGCTGAGTGAGGTAACCCAGAACCAGAAAGACACTCATGGTATATACTCACTTATAAGCAGATATTAGCCGTATAATATAGGATAACCATACTAAAATCTACAGACCTAAAGAAGCGGAACAACAAGGAGGACCATAGGGAGGATGCGTAAATCTCATTTGGAATGGCAAACAGGATAGACACTAGAAGTGGTGGATGAGAAAGAACAAAATGGGGTCTACTATACAGGGTCCTCTGAAGGGCTCCACTCAACAGAGGATTGAAGCAGGTGCTGAGACTTTGGGCAGAGCACAGGGAGTCTTATGGTAGAAGGAGGTGGGAGATAGAAGGACACAGGAGCCCCACAAGGAGACCAACAAAGCTAAGAAATCTGAGCCCAGGGGATCCCTCAGAGACTGTTGCACCAACCAAGGACCATGCATGGAGAGGATCTGGAACCCCTGCTCAGATATAGCCCATTGGTAGCTCAGTCTCCATGTGTGTCCCTGAGTAAGGGGATCAGGGGCTGCGTCTGTCAAGAACTCTGTTGCCTTCTCTTTTATCACTTGCCCCTGGCAATGCAGCCTTGCCAGGCCACAGAGAAAGAGGATCCAGATAGTGCAGATGAGACTTGATAAGCTATGGACAGATGGAAGGGAAGGAGAACTTCCTCTTTCAGTGGAATAAGGGAAGAGGAAAAAGTGGAAGAAGGAGAGAGGGTGGGACTGGGAAGAGTTGAGGGAGGGGGCTACAACTGGGATATATAATGAATAAATTGTAAAAACAAATAAAAGATTTAAAAAATGGTACTGGTCCAACTGGATGTCTGCATGTAGAAGAATGCAAATAGATCCATATTTATTACCTTGCACAAAATTCAAGTCCAATTGGTGAAAGACTTCAACATAAAACCAGACACATTAAATATAAGACAACTTTCTGAACATAACAACAGTGATGCACTAAGATCAACAATTAATAAATGGGACCTAATAAAACTGAGAAGCTTCTGCAAGACAAAGGACACTCTCAATAGGGCGAATTGACAGCCTACAGAATGGGAAAAGATCTTCACCAACTATATATCCAACAGAGGGCTAACAATCAAAGTATATAAATAAATCAAGAAAGCAAACACCACAAACCAAACACCCCAATTAAAAATGGGGTAGAGATAAAGAATTCTCAACTGAGGAATCTCTAATGGCCAAAAAGAACTTAAAGAAATGTTCAAAATCTTTAGTCTTCAGGGAAATGCAAATCAAAATGATGCTGAGATTCCAACTTACACCCATTAGAATAGCAAAGATCAAAAACGCAAGTCATGCAAATTGTAGGGACTAGAAAAGATCATCCTAGTGAGGTATCCCAGAAGCAGAAACACACATGGTATATACTCATTTATAAGTGTTTATTAGAGATATAATATAGGATAATCATACTAAAATCTATATATCTTAAGAAGCTAAGCAAGAAAAAGGACCCTGAGTAAGACACTCGATCCTCATTCAGAAAAGCAAATGGGATAGACATCAGAAGAGGGCAAAAACAAGGAACAAGACAGGGGCCTACCACAGAGGGCCTCTGAAAGACTCTGCCCACCAGACTATTAAACAGATGCTGAGACTCATAGCCAGACTTTGGGCAGATTGCAAGGAATCTTATGGAAGAATGGGGAGATAGAAAGACCTAGAGGGTTTTATGTTGAGGTCTTTGATCCACTTGGACTTTAGTTTTGTGCAGGGTGACAAATATAGATCTATTTTCATTTTTCTGCATGTAGACATCCAGTTGGACCAGCACCATTTGTTGAAGATGCTGTCTTTTTTCCATTGAATGGTTTTGACTTCTTTGTCAAAAATCAAACATCCATAGGTGTGTGGGTTTATTTCTGAGTCTTCTATTCGGTTCCATTTCTGAAGCAGAAAGACACACATGGTATATACTCACATATAAGTGGCTATTGGCCATTAATGGTAATTAAAGGTAAACATGGTACAATCCACAGACCCAAAGAAGCTAAGTAACAAAGAGGGCCAAAGCGAGGATGCTTGAATCTCACTCAGAATGGGAAATAATGGCTTTTGAGATGGTTGGAGGTAGAGAACTGGGTAGGAGATGAACAGGAAAGGGAGCAGGGGTGTTGATTAGGATTATGGAGAGTGGGGGAGAAAGGGCTGGTTGAAAGAATGGAAATCGAAGGTGAGGTGCATCTTTGGGACTTGCTGGAGGTCTGGGGTAGAGGAGGTTCCAGGTAGTCTGTAGGGGCCACTCTAGCTGAGACTCCTAGTAAAGGGGGATAAGGAGCCTGAAGTGGCCACCTCCTGTAGTCAGACAGATGTTCCAGTAGAAGAATGAGGACACCATCTAGCCCACAAAACCTGTAACCCAAAATTTGTTCTGCCTATAAGATATAAGATATAACACATACAAAGATGGGGCAAATATTGAGGGAATGGCCAATCAAAGACTAGCCCTACTTGAGACTCAAACCATGAAAGAGAACTAATTCCTGACACTATTAATTTTACTCTGCTATGCTTGTAGATAGGAGCCTAGCATAACTACTCTGAGAGGCTTTACCTAGCAGCTGACGGAAACACATACAGATACACACAGCCAAAAATTAAACAGACTACAGGGAGTCATATGGAAGAGTCAGGGGAATTACTTGAAAGAGCTGGAGGGGTGAAGGACTCCACAAGAAGACCAACAAAGCCAACTAACCTGGCCCTTGGGGCTCACAGAGCATGAAACATCAACCAAAATAACATACATGGACTGGTCCTAAACCCCCTGCACATATGTAGCAGAAGAACAGGTTGGTCTTTATGTGGCAACTGGGGAGGTGCTCTCTGATTCTGAGACCTGCTTTTGGACCCCATTCCTCTGAATGGACTGCCTTGCCTGGCAGTCTGTGCCTAGTCCTGCAGTAAGTTAATGTGTCAGGGTGAGTAAATGCCCAAAGGGGATCTCATGCTTTTCTGAGGAGAAGGAGAAGGGAGAATGGGGGAGATGGGTATGTGAGGGGAAACTGTGTGGAGAAGAGGGGCCTGCAATCAGGATGTAAAATAGGATGTAAAATCAGGATGTAAAATCAGGATGAATGAATAGATAAATTAAATAAAAATATTAATCTGCATAGTTAATTGGAGAGAAAGAAAATATCAATAATAACTCCTATGTTTCTGGCTTTGACAACTGGAAAGAGTCCAGTATGATTCTTTAAGAGAAATCCACAGAAGAAGAAGAAGCAAATTTTATTTTTGAGGTGATAGAAAATTATGAATTCAGTTTGACAATGAGGTAATTTGTAAAATGGAAAATACTCACTAAGCATTTAGATATGTTCATTTATAAAGCAGAGAAATTGAGTTGAAGAAGGGTAAGTGGGAAATTAATAGGATATGAATGTTAATCAAATGCATAACAGTGAGTGAAATGCAAAACTTAGGATGAGTGAGTCTGAAAACAGAGAGTAGAAGTACAATCCTATCTCACCTCCATACACACATATTCAAAACACTTATGAGAAAAAAGAAGCAACAAAGTGGATTGACAAGGCAGTATGTGGGGAGAAGGAGAAAGAGAAGAATGGGGGAGGGGAGAAGGAGAGAAGGGAGGGAGGAAGAATGAAGAAGGAAGAAGAAAGAAAAAAGTTCATGTTTGTTTCTGGAGTTAAGCAGATTTTGAACTTCACAAGAAAATAAAAAAGTCAACTACCACTAAAGTGTAATACATAACCTGAGAACCATTCTGGCAGAAGAACTAATAGAAATAGAGAAGAAGCTTTGGCCTGAAACTTTCTGGTAGAAGAATTCAAATATAGAGAAACAGAGAAGAAGGTTCCTGATTGACCCAAGTACATACTGAAAAATTACCTGTCATACAGGGGCATATAAAAAACATTTGGGGGCCGGGTGCGGTAGCACAGGCCTATAATTCCAGCACTTGCAAGGCAGAGGTGGATCTCTGTGAGATCAAAGCCAGCCTACTATACAAAGCAGGTCTAGAACATCCAGGACTCTGTTACACAGAGAAACCCTTTCTCAAAAAACAAACAAACACCTTCTGGTGTTGGTCTCCTTGGTTTGCCTGTGGTGTATATGCAAGATTAGAGTCTCACAACAATGTAATGCAGCCATGATCATTCAGGCCTTTACAGCCATTGAAGCAGGACAGTCTCCCAAGCATGGTTGGCTACCATCAAAAACTAAAATGTTACGCTCAGGATGCGAGGCTAAGCACTGCACTCAGGGTCAGCCGCTTTCGACCCAGAGAAGAGCATGTCTGATTGCATGCGGGTTGATGCCCCAGGTCCCGCCTCCGAGAAAAAGGTATCAGATGGGTCTGATGCTCTTTGGGTTGATGACACCTAAGTGAACATCGGTACAAAGTCCCAATTTATTTCTAATATCAGAGATCAGACCTCTACTCTTGTCTGACGCGTCTAAAACAAAAAGGGGGAACTGTAGAGAGCTGCGTAATGCCGTGCCTTAAAGATGGAGCTGGTTTCCGCCTTCCACCTTCCCGATGGTGAGTGCTCTCTGTCACAAACAACTCCATATTTGGCTAAGGCTGAGGATCTGGCTTGCTTCCGTGTATGTGGACCTATCTGCATTGCCCACGTGGCACGCTGGGGTTGGCTACCCAGAGGCTATTTTAAGCTGTGGGCTGGCTTTCCCCAGGGTCAGAAGATTGTTCAAGGTTCCTGAATAAACTGCATTGAGAAGAAAAAAAAAGAATAAACAAACAAACAAACAAACAAAATTTTGGGAAAAGCTGCACTTTTTTAAGAAAAATATATTAAAGTTCAATAAACAAGAAGAGATCAATGAATTTAGTTATTTAATTCACTGAGTAAATAGTATGCTTGAACTAAATAAGAATGTATGAAAAATACTACAAAGAGGAGGAAAAATAACAAATAACAATCTTGAAAATCGGAGAGTATGGAAGATTCTTCAAACTCTACATAAAACCTAGAAAAACTGATATGGGTACATTTAGCATTATGTAAATAGAATGGATATACTTAACATAAATAAATTATTATTCTGTGATAAAAATACAAAAAATCAAATGATTAAAAAGTTCAAATTATTTGAAACTTATAAAGCAAAGTGTCTATTCCTAAAATATAAAGTTTTTAGCAATTAAAAGAGATGAAAAGCTTTTTGAAAATTGGCAAAGCACATGAGCAGACTGTTCACTGTAACAGGCAAAAATAAAACCCTGTCACTTATAATTATAGATATGAAAGTTAAAACTAACATTTTTTTTACCTGTCCAACTGCCAGAAATTTAAAAAATACAGACATATTCTGATTGCGAATTATGGAAAACAAACTTTCATTACAGATTTTAGGGTGGACAGTAACACAGATAGGAAACTTGTGTGGTATATCATAACTTACCTGAATCCTTTGCCTGCCAGTCTAGAACTCTGCCTAATACAGAACTCCAGTAATGCAAAACCACTGTGATGCTTATAGCATTCATATTTGAAATGACGTTACTAAGGCTGGGCATATTCAAGAAAGATTTAAGCCATATTACCAATTGTAGGTTTCTTTCTTGAGCAATGTGAAGACATATAAGTAATTAATTGTGCTAAACCCTAGACATACTTGTACAATACTTCTTTCAACGGCAAAGTTCTTAAGCTGTCCTCCAGGGAAAAGCTAATCAATAATGAGTCTTCGGGTCAGGAGCCAGCCTTTAAAAGATTGACATGAGCATAAAAGACTGGGTCCTCAGGTCCATGATATAATAAATTCAAAATCTGTACCCCTACGATACCCTGTCCCCAGAGAACCAAGTCCCTCTCCATGTCATCCACTCAATAGTTAACTTTACCTTGCCCCCTTTTTTCCTATCAAGCCTCTCAAAATCTATGAATACTTAAAGCATATTTGAACTTAACTCTCTTGGCTTTGCTCCTTGGTTTATCATATTAAAGTTTTATGTCTTTGCAAAATTCTAGCAATATATTACTATGCAAAGTCTCAGTAGGCTCCCTGCTGAAAGATGCTGGGCCTATGTTATAGAGAGGCTTGGGAGTAATATAACTGAAGGTTTTAAATGTGAAAGCCTGGATTTCAGCAGCTGGACTCGGATATATTTCCCCAGCACACCAGTTAAAGAGACAAGTAATAATGAAGAGATGTAGTCAGTATGATCATGTTGAACCAGCAAATAGAACAATGACCCTAGTCCAACTTGGGGTATTGACAAGAATTTTAGATTTAAACAGAAGAGTTGGGCAAGGGCCAACAGGTACATAATTAAGCAGTACTGGTCAAGGTGTGGTCCCATCCATCATCGTCTGTGGTTCTGGTTCATCCAGGTGGCCTGAGGAAAACATATTGCTATTATCACTTCAGGGCATCAGTCCTGTTTTGTAAGATGATCACTTCTGCAGTTTCACTCTCCCAGAGATTTGCTTTCAGTTTTAAGGGAGAGGTGGTCTATCCTCTGAGGACTTGTTCATCTTGGAATCCAAGGTGACTTAAGGTTTAGAACAATGACATATCTCTGTGCTTTGAGCCTTGAAGGAGGATGGGGTAGTTTACACAAGCATGCCTTGCATGATTACAAGCTGACTTGCAGAGGTAAGCAAGTGATCCAAAGTCAAAGAGACAGGCATAAAATGAAGGCAAAAGTACCAATTGTTTTCTTTTTCTTTCTTTCTTTTTTTTTCTGTTTTAGTAACCTTGTAGGCCCAAGTGAGGAGTCAGCACTTTTTAGAAAGAGGAGTTATTCCAATGGGAAAGAATGAGCCAGCTGATCAGAAATTGGCCTGACTCTTATTCCAAGGACCATCTTAGCCAACCCACAAGCAAAGAGCTAAGTGTATTTTCAGTTACAGATGGGTGGGTATCAGAGTATGTATTTATCGTGCAGTGGTCCATCTCTGTGATGCACTTTCTAGTGACACATGAAGGTCAACAACAGATAGACTGAGTTTTCCAGATCTGAAGAAAGATTACTGAACCTGAAATTTCATGAGTAATATTTCTTTGGTTCACTTTTTGGAAGCATTTACTGTTAATATCTTCTTACGTATTTTCTCTCTTTCCCCCCTCTCTCTGTGTGAGTGTGTGTGTGTATGTGTGTGCTTGCAGGTACTTACAGGCCCTTAAGAGGATGTCAGATCTCCTGGAACTAGAATTATAGGTAGTTGTGAGCTGCCATGTGGGTCCTGAGAAATGAACCAGGGTCATCTCTAAGAACAATGAGTGCTCTTAACCCTTGAACCACCTCTCTAGACCCATTACTATTTTAATTATTTGGAATGAATTCATAATTTAAATGCCAGGCAAAGGTTAAAAAAGTGTCTGCAAAGGACATTTTGCAAATTCAGGTTTACTCATTGGTCATCACTTTTATTAGCTTCTATTCAGGGGGGTCAGCAATGCTTTGCCTAATAAAAATTGTTGAATAACATGCTTTTTTAAAAAGTAACTTTAGCTGCAATGTAAAAATCAAATCAAATCAAATAAAACTGAACCATCTATTGCCTCCCAGAAACATAGCTAGGCAAAACATGTATAAAATTAGAGCCAAAAGCTGAAAATCTGAAGGGGACAGGAGCTCCACAAGGAGAGGAAAAAATAATCTGGGCATACGGATCTTTTCTGAGACTGATATTCCAACCAAGGACCATGCATGGAGATAACCTAGAACCCCTGAACAGATGTAGCCCATGGCAGCTCAGTGTCCAAATGGGTTACATAGTAATGGGAACAGGGACTGTCTATGACGGAACTCAGTGGCCTGATCTTTGATCACCTGTCCCTGAGGGGGGCACAGCCTTACCAGGCCACAGAGGAAGACGATGCAGCCACTCCAGATGAGACCTGATAGACTAGAGTCAGATGGAAGGTGAGGAGGACCTCCCCTATCAGTAGACTAGGGGAGGGGCATAGGAGAAGAAGAGGGAGGTAGCATGGGATTAGGAGTGGACAAGGAAGGGCCTACAGTTGTGATACAAAATGAGTAAACTGTAATTAATAAAATAATAAATAAATTTCAAAAAAGCTGAAAATCAGAGTACCAAGCAAACAGATTCTTCAAGCAAGCTGGAATAGCAATTCTAGTAACTCATAAAATATACTCCAGCATAAAATATACTCCAGAGTAAAAGAATTAGAAGAGATGAAGAGCACCACTATGTATTGGTAAAAAGAAGAAGTCATTACAAGAACATTATTATTCTAAATATGCGCATGTCAGGTCTTAGAGTAAAACAATTCATAAAACAAACATCAAAAGGCATAGAGACCACATAGTTGCAGAGGTAGCAACAATGGCTTCTTTAGTACTGTACTGCCATATCTAAATAGGTCCCTCAAATAAGTGTCAGCTAAGAAACTTTAGAGCTAAGTTGCATCATGTAAATACGTATGAATATTCTACTCAACAAATAGCAAGTATACATTTTTCTTAATGTGGCATGAGACTTTTCTAACATTTACTATGTTAAAAGCAATAGAGCAAAGTTTAATTGATACAAAAATCAAAACTAATTCCTTTAGAAAATGGAATAAAACCAAGAAACAATAGAATAAGTTCAGAAAATACATAAGTACTTGTAGGGTGAACAACACACTTTTGATGAAATAGTGGATCAATGACACACTCTGAGAAGAAACTTTAAGATTTCCCAAAGACAATGATAATAACACAACCCACAGAATACCTGCCATCTATATTTCAGACAAGGAGTTCTGTAGACTACTTAAAGAACTGTAATAATTAAGTGGCAATAAAACCTCATGCTAATCAATAAATGGGCCAATGATGTGAAGAGACAGAAGAAAAATGGACAGTAATTATTTAAAAAGCTGTCCAACATCCCTAGGCAACATACAAATACAGTTTACAACTCGAAGGGGAGGAGAACCTCCCCTCTCAGTGGACTGGGGGAAGGGCATAGTGGGAGAAAAGGTAGAGAGGGTGGGTTTGGGAAGGGATGAGGGAGGGGGCTATAGCTGGGATCCAAAGTGAATAAATTGTAATAAATAAAAAAATAAAATATGAAACAAAGAGCCTATCTCACCCTGGTCAGAATGGCCACTTTAATGGAAACAAATGATAACAAAGGCTGACAAGAATGTGGAAAGAAAACTCCTTATCCAGTGTTGGTGGGTGAAAACTGAAGTGGTTATTATGGTAAGTAGTGTGGAGGCCTCTCAAAATCAAATAACAGAACCACCTGGGCATTTGTCCTATTTTTTTTTTTTTTATCTTACTGCAGAGATACCCACACATCCCTTTTCTCCTAGTAGCAAAGAAACATAATCATTTAGCTATCCATCCACAAATGAGTAGGTAGAAGAGTGTTGCAGGCATATGAAATGTACTTTTATTCCTCTATAAAGAAAATTGAAGTTAGGAAATTTGCATAAAAATAGATGGAACTTGGAAAACATTATATTAAGTGAGGCAACCCTGGCTCAAAACATAAGTGCCATATAATCTCTTTCACACGTACTTCAAGCCTCAGACTATTAAATGTGTCTACCCAGATGGAAGTAAACACGGTTGATGGCTAGGAAACTAGAAAGGGTCCTATGAGGCTGAAAATAGGAGCCTTGAAGGGAGAACAGTGGCAAGGACAGTAGAACTAAATAAAAGGGGGGTTACTGGGGCCGAAGGGTACAGCAGAGCAACAGAGAGTAGAGAAGTGGGGAGGGATAGGCATCAACAAAAATAAATAGGAAAATCTCATAAGGAAATTGTTTACTTTGCAAGTTGATTTAAAAAACAAACAAACAAACAAAAAAAAACAAAAAAACACAAGGCCAGCCAGGTGGTTTAACAGATAAAGGTACTTGCTGCCAAACCTGACAATCTGAGTTCAGTGATTGGACCAACACGATGGAGGGATAGAACCAACTCCAGAAAGTTGTCCTAAGGTGTCTGCTTGTAGCTGGTACACACACACACACACACACACACACACACACACACACACACTTTTAAAAATATTTTAAAAGCTCAAGAAATTAATATTTAATGAAACATGATATAAATTGAAAAAGTTTTTGGTTTTATATAACACCATTATTCATTTACAAATTGTGTATAGCTTCTGTCTTACAATAGTCAAATCGCTGTGCAAGAGACAGTGTGACTGCAAACCAGTAGTTCAATTTTTCAAGGAATGGTCACCCACTACTTAGCTTACATTCATTTTGCAAAGGTAATTTCACTATAATACTGGGAAGAAAATACAGGAAGTTAGTTAGTATACAAAGGAAAACACATTTAAACTATCCAGCTTAAGGGGAAAAAAGAGAAGTAGTATTGTCATCAAAGAGTTTGAATTTAAAAGTAACTTTGAATTTCCCTGGAAAGCAATGGAGACCCATACCAGCTGGTTGGAGTTGGTCAGTTAAAGGAGAGATGTAAACAGTTTTAAGATTGGAGCAAAGAGTAAAGTAAGTCTTGCTCAAAATTCATATGCTAGACACATACATCCTCACTATGATGGTATTTAGGGGTGACTAGGTCATATGGCTACGCTCTCACAAATGGTATTCATGGTCACATTTGTTGCATCCTGAAAGTAAACTAGTTCTTGTGCCTCTTTTTAAAAACACAAATAGTTGACAGTGCACAACACATAAGACAGCCCTGCTTAGAACCTGATTGTGTTGCTATCCTAACTTAAGAATGGTAAAAACAAACAAAAACCAAACCAAAACAAACAAACAAACAAAAAAACCACAAATGTCTGTTGCCTACAAGCCACCCACAATACAGTGTTTTGTAAAAGCAACTCACACTGAGAAAAACAGTACATGCAAACTTTCAAACTATGAAGGTTTGTTCATAGAGCAGTCAATGAAAAGAGCTGAGAAAAATGCTTGACAGATCACAGTGTCATCTGTTTTTATCCATTACAATATTTTTGCATGTTTGATATTTTTTATCATGCTACTTTTATCTTTATAGAAGCTGGTTTCTTTGTAATAAATTGCCAGCTCTTTGCAGATGAATGAAATTCATATAAACTTTAAACTTTGTTTACCATTTAAGACTAATTCACTGCTGGGGAGATAGTTCAGTACAAAAAATGATGCCTGCACAAGAATGAGGATCTGAGTTTTAAGCATAGAATCTATGTGGGAAGCTGAGTGAGGTAGGTTTATTTGTTCTTAACTAGAAAGGCAGAGAGACCCAGCCTGAGCCTTGATTCCCAGGACCCAGCAAGAGATCTTATCTCAGAAGAAGGTAGACCATGCCTACCAAAGGATACTGGAGATTGGTGTCTGCCTGCCACACTCAAGTCAATATACGTGCACCTGCACACGTAAGAACATGCCCACACCCCTGCACACACATGCATGCGTGCACACACACAACAAGAGGGAGAATTCCATTTGTTTATGGATAGATGGTATCATGAAAATTTCACGCTACGTATATGGTTTTTAGCACATTTGGATTTCACATTTGGTTAAAGACACCCTATAATTACATAGAGTTCTTTTTGTTCCTAAAAGTTACCTTCACTTCTGTTGTTTTATGTTTATTTTTAAATTATATTGTTCAGTTGTCTCAGGAAGCAGAAATAGTTGCATGAAAATCATTACATATGTCTGCAAACCAGTGCATTATTGCTGTACATTATGTGAAAATGCTAATAAAGTGCTGAGCTTTCTATTCTGTTCTGTTGATCAATGATCTCTTCTTGCATGTTGACTATCTTTCAATGGATTATAGTTCTTTCAAATATCTAATAATGAAAATTATTTTATGCTGCTTTTCTTTCATTTTTTCTTCAACATGGATGAGCATTTCATCTTTCCATGTGATACTTAAAATTATTTGTGCATATATAACAAAATCATTTTAAAGACAGCTGGGATTGCTTAAATTATAATTAGTTTGAAAAAATAGCATAAGGCTAATCCTTTGTTGTGGCAACCACATATATCTTGCTAGTTCTATCTGAGCAGGTTCGTGCAATTCAATGATATCCATGCCAGGCCTTTCAACAGCTATGAGGAACATGGTTTTCTCTTTCATTTTTGATTTTCATTACTAGTTGTTAGTGCTTGGTGGTATGGATAAAATTACTGGTATTTATATATTAAATATTATAATGTTTCCTATTAATCATGTTGGGCTTAACTGAGTGGTTCTGCATGGGTCACTGAAATCACTGAGCTTCTATCAACCAGAAAGCCCTTCTTCAGGGAGGCAACAAACCAGACTCTCTTATTAATTTCAAAGGGCTTTGGTGTATCCTTTTTGTCTGTATTTAAATGAATGTGACCTAGATATGCAAATGTACCTCAGAAAAAGACAAAGGTTTTGTCTTCTCTTGTACTAGATTCCATTTTTAATTTTGATTTAGATTCCATTTTGAAAATTTTATAAATGAGTACTGCATTAACATATCCTTTCTCTCCTTCCCATGTCCCTCTTACTCCTTCTCAAAATCATTTCTTCTTATCCTTTAAATTTTAACTGTTTCTTATATGCAAATAAACATATATAAAACCTGCTGAGATCATTTAATGTTGCTCATGTATGTTTAGGGCTAGTCTCATGACACTGGCTAAACTATCAGAGGCATCCTTGAAGAACACCATTTCTCCTCTTTGCAGCATTAACTAACTTCCTATAGTTCTTCTAGAAGAAAATCCTTGTGAGAATGCCTCCATCCATGTTGAATGTCAACTGGTGTGGATTTTCAGATCTTGCTTAGGCAACTACATTACTGAGATTTGGGGAATGCAGTTTTCCTATGATGTATAGAAGACACTATCCAATAGTAGATATACTTTCCTGGTTTATAGCTCTATGGTCTTTCTGTCCCTTCTTCTGTAGTGTCACTTGATCCTTTCTATGCCCAGTACCATTGAGACAACTTGAACTATTAAGGAAATTAGAGGATCACATGTTTGGCATACTTATTTCAGTAACATTCATTTATATTACAATAACCAAGATATCTGCAATTAATACAGCAAATGATTTTTGCCATAACTGAGCAATTTGCTCCTACTGATATTTGGGGGAAGATTTTATAAGAAATGGCATTGTTCCATCTATAAGCATATTGTGTTATGTTTTCTTATATTGAGATACTCTTGTCTTATTGAATTCAGCTTAGCATTTAATAATGTCATTCTTATAAATAAAATTATCTACCCCAAGAAGACATTTTAAAGATGTAAGTCAATTGCCCAGGAATTTGGCTCTGTTGTAAAGTATAACTGTCTGAAATTATATTTAATTTGTAGAGTATACATTATTTTTATATTAATGCTTTTTTGATGTTGTACTACAAATTGGACAAGTTGTCATCAAATTTGATGGCGTACAGGAAAGTCTAACATTAGACTCATCTTTTCAGGAAAACATTTATACATTTCTTTCTAGAACTTCACTATGTCTCTTTGCTTCCATTTTACACCCATATTGTTCTTTTCTCTTCCTAGCTTTTCTATTCTTACTGACTCTCTGCTTGTTTTTACCTTATGAAGGGAAATTGTTATTAGAGGGTTAGACACAATCCAAAGGAGAAAATCGAATGTAGAGGCCCAAATCTATGGTCACAGTCACTGAAAAGAGATGTTCGGAAATTCGGGGGCGGCACCATGCTAAGCAGGTTCACTCCAGTTAGTCACAGGTACTAGAGCTTAATTTGCTAGCACCTAACTACAACACTTCTTAATTAGAGTTTATTATGCAAAGTCACACCAAAATGTACACACTAAAGCTATCAACAATTGTGATATTGTATAATTCTGTGAAGTGACAATTGATTCAGGATACAGCTGGGCTTGCATCTAGGCCTTTCTACTTCTGGGTCTGACTTGTTGTCAACCTAATGAAGAGGACATCAGCCGGTAAACTAGTTTGTTTCATCTCCTTAACATCTGGGCAGAGGGAAATCCAAAGTACATGGCTTTTCATGATTCCTTTTTGTCTAAGCTGCTAAAGCAAAGCCAGCAACATAGGTAAGAAAGTATGGGCAAGTCCTGCATTCATGGCTACTATTACAGTCAACCACACATTAAGCCTTCCAGAGGTCAGGTATGCATTGGAAGGCTGGAAAAGTTATATATCTTAATATATAACTTAATATCTGCTGCACACCTTTCAGGGTAGGGCTGAGGACTATGCCTTCTGTGAACCACAGTGTGAAAGAGGTGTGGGCAGGGAGATTTAGTCTTCAAGTACAGCAGAGAGGAAGCAACCAGTGAAGAAGCAGTGGCCCATGTTCTCACAGAAAATAATGAGCACTTCTCTAACCTCTGGGAAAATTAGGAGGGTAAAAACTACCTTCTCTTTTTAATTAACTTATCTCCTGCCTGGATTGCTTAAAAGGGCAGGAAAATTAGAAGACTGGAAAGCATCCTCATTTTTTAATTAACTCACCTTTACTCTACAACCATATAAAGGGCAAGTGCTTTTTTCTGGCAATCTCAGCATATTTGGTAGGGCCTGTATCCTGTAGCCCTGACAAAAAGTTATGTACAAGGTCAGAAGTGAGGCCACAACAATGCTGGTGTGGCCCATGAGATGGTGTGTGATGTGCTATGTTAGGAATACAGAAAATACTCTGGAGAAAAGACCCCAGTTGGGACTTGTGTTAGAATTTTCCTCATTTGTTTTTCTAATTGTACATCTGGTTTCTTTTGTGAATGAAGGACAAGCTTTAGAGCGAGTTGATATGAAAATTAGTCATTTTGGTTCGCCTGAAGCAGAGACAGCAAGGACTTTTGAGCTAGCAATTCCTCTGGGGAACACTGCTTTAGGCAAATGATGCTCTGGGGCAGAGTGCAGATGATAAATGATGGGGATTGCAATATATTTCTAAGGCTAGTGTTGGAGCTCTGTGCTCAGGGGTTTCACATCCATAAATTCTAGTTACTTACTTGTGAAAAAATCTGGAGAGGTAGCTCAGTAGTAAAGAGCACAAGTTATCCTTCAAGAGTACCTAGGTTTAAGAACCATGCATGGAGATAACTTAGATCCCTTGTTCAGATGTAGCCCATGGCAGCTCAGCCTCCCTAGTAAGAGAAGCAGGAGGTGTCTCTGACATGAACTCAGTGGCTGGCTCTTTGATCACCGTCCCCTGAGGAGGGAGCCTTACCAGGCCTTAGAGGAAGACAATGCAGCCAATCCTGATAAGACCTGATAGGCTAGGGTCAGATGGAAGGGGAGGAGGACCTCCCTTCTCAGTGGACTTGGGGAGGGGCACTGGAGGAGAGGAGGGAGGAAGGGTGGGATTGGGAAGGGATGAGGGAGCAGACTACAGCTGGGATACAAAGTGAATAAATTGTAATAATAAAAAAATTAAAATAAAAAGAATTTAAAATAATAAAAAATGAGTACCTGGGTTTGATGGCCAGAAACAATGTGATGGCTCACAGTGGTCTAACTTCAGTTCCAGAGGATCGGGCACCCTCTTCTGGCATCTTGTGTATCAGGAATGAATGTGATAAAAAGATGCAAACAAAACAGCATAAAATACCATACATATAAAATAATAATAAAAATCTGTTTGAGAAGAAAATGATTCATACTGAACACATTCAGACTTGTCTTTCCTTGACAGTAAAGTATAGTAACTACTTATGTATCATTTACATTGTGTTAAGCATTGAAAATAACGAACGTAGAACCGATTTAAAGCATATGGGAATGTGCATGCTCATATCAGTTTAGAGGTGGCATCTGCAGATTCGGTATTACCAGGGTGCAGAACTAATTCTTTATGAATACCTTAGGACAACCGAACTTTGATGCATTTTTAGTTTTAACTTCTTTATTGAGGAGGGCCTTCATCTTTGCTCTTGAGGAGGTAGCTTAGCATGATATTCTATGCTACTGACCACAGGATAAGACCTTTGGAACTATTTTCCAGTCTCCTTAGTTATGGAAACAGTTGGTTCCCAATATAACACATTCTAGACAAATGGAGTTGCCACCTTTTCTCAGATTAAGCTCTAAGAATGAGCCCATGTGTTTGAAGACCAAACGCTTCAGAAGTCCTGAGGAGAGACTAGTGCATTTCAGAAGCTGCTAATAAGGGAGACAGAAAGTCCTTGCATTGTATAGGTCAGTCTTTCTGTCCAGCTTTTCTTCATCCAGATCTCTTTGGCCCTGCTGTCTGATTTCTAGATAGATAAGACATTAAAGTGGCTCCATCTGCTCTAGCAGCACAGACTATGTTCTTCTCAGAGAAATCTGAATTACCCTGATAAAACAATTGTCATGCCAAGATGCTTCACAAGTTAAAAAGAATATGCATTCCACTTGTAGGGTGAAAATCTGTTATTACTCTTTCTACTTACTTGGTGTTTTTTATTCTTAATGGGGAATGGGGGTCCTAAGCTTTACAAATCAGAATCTGCAGGACAGCCATGACCATATAGCTCCATGCCACCTCCCCAAAAGCTGTCACAGAGATGGCCTTTCCTGTTTACTCTTTCTTTATTTGTTCTCTCTCTCTCAGTAGGAGTGTAGTCCTTTGTCACATTTGGATATATTTGTGGGAATTTGTTTCTGGGAGAAGTTTCTCTTCTCAATATATTTTTAGCAACTAAGATATATCTGTTAGTGTGCCAAAAGCTCAGATTGCAGCTTCTACACTAAAGTTTCAAAGAATCAGGTGGAAAATTCCCTTAAATACTGAAAACTAGCTCACTTCATTTGGCATACTGTCAGCAGGTTTTATTATCTGAATACCTGGCAATTTTTTTTTTTTTTTTTGTGGAACTTAGACATCATTATGAAGTTTTATATGATTATTTTGAGGCCTTAAAGATAAGTGGCTACCTGCTTTATTTCTTTAGTAGTTTGTACAAGTGAAATTGCCTTTTGTCATATACTATGTATATGAAGCACATTTTATTCCACTCAAACCAAAGCGCACAGTCACTAAAACTGAAATGATGAAACATTTTATATTTTCGACTAAGAGCTGTGTGAACAATTCTAGGATCGTGGCAAAATAAGCTAGAAAATGTTGTAAATCAAATTAGATAAATAATCTGAGGTTGCATTTAGCATGATAAAATTGGGAATAGACACCAGATATCCAGAATTTGACTGCTATTACTGATTCCTAGTGACTTAAGACTTGAGTAAAAGTTTCATGAGCCTCTGTCAGTGTAATATGGAGCTTTCTGTACTTGGGCTTTCCGTTGATAAATTTAGTAACTATTTAATCTTAACCTACTTTTGGTTCATTATATATTTTACTGCCATTATAGATGTGAAGCCTCTGGGACTGGTGTCTGTCTGGATTTTCCTCTTTTGTGTTAAGCATCTACGTCAATAAGTGCACTTGTGGTGCTGGGAGATTTAGTCCTCTGGATTCTCAGGCATTTCACTGAAAGGTGAATCGCTATTTACCTAGGCTCATTAAACTCAAACACCCTTTTTCTTAGAGTCCTGCTTGCTCAGCAGTTCAAGGACATCAGAACTCATTCCTCCGCTGTTCATTTGACATTGCTCCATCATCACTGTGTGGTTGCCGTGAAGGCAGACACCACTTATGCATTCAAATCCAAGAAGTGGGATAGAACTTCTAAGTAAGAAGACCTAGAATATCGGAGTCACTGAGTATTATGATTTGAATCTAGAATGTCTTTCAAAGACCCACCCGTCAAAATTCCCCCAAGTAGACCTTTAGAGAGGGACTTATGTCACTGGTAGTATGCTCTTTGAGGGAATTGTGACATCTCAGGCTCTTCCTCTTGCTGTCTTGCCTTCTGCTTGGTGGCTAGCAAAGTAAGCAGTTTCCTCAGCCACACATTCATGCCATGATGGGCTGCCTTCATCAGGGGTCCAAAGTAATGAAACCACTCTGTTCAGTCAAGCTCAGACTTTCAAGTCAAAACAAACCTCTGCTGTTTATAAATGGGTTGCCTCCAGCATTTTGTTATAATAACAGAAATCTGATAAATTGATGAACTTTAAGATATGTTATTATGATAACAAATTTTTGCCCAGAACTAATACTCTCTAGTAAAATCCTGTTCATATTTAATTGCTTGAACTTGATTTAGATTGCCAGTTCTAGCTGTAAATAGGGTCGTAAAAGTTGAGAACCTTAACTATATGATTACCCCAACCCTTTCAGAAACTAAATATTAACCAATGTCTAATATGACAGTCCATTAAAGAGCTGGAATACAGTACGGTCCTTCATAGTTACATCGGATTCTTCAGGTACAAATATTTGAAATTTTTCATGAACTGACTCTAGTTTTCTCATTCTTTATGATCTCACACCTATAATTTGTTCTGATTGTGATACCTTTTTCCCCTAACTTGAAATCTGATAGTTTTCTCAGGTACTAATTTCTCCATATCATTTTCCTGATTCCTGATCAGGTATGAGATCATCTATTTATTCCCTAAGACTTCCTGAGGTTTTCTTTGTTTACAAAGTGTGCACTCTAGCTAAGGTGTGAAAACAGAATATTGTTCTTATCTAGGAAGTGTGTAGACAAGAAAAATTGCCTGACATGTATCTCTTGAGCCCAATATACTAGTGGAAGTACAAGGAGTGTTTTGTCTGATTTAATGAGGACGTTCTGCTCAGACCATTTCTGTGGTTTTTCCAGGGCCTATACTCCAAACTCTTAACATGGAATGTGAAATGGATACACTTCACAATTCTAGTCTTTTATAGCTATACTTCTGCGCTTGAATTCTTTCCAATTCAATTATTCATATTCCCTCAAATCTGTATGCCTTTCTCAGCTTTCCTGTAGTTGTAAGTTCGTCTTTTTCGCTAACATATTTCAGTATTTCTATGGCTAAACTGAGCAGTGCTGCAGCAGGTACTCAAAAGTATTTCTTGTATAAATAAGTGCCATTCCACTAATCTCATGGGTCTTCATCCTGTTTTCTACTCTTTAATTAACAAGAACTGTGTGTTGAAGCTAAGTTTAAATACTAGACTGATTTATAATCTTCTCCGTTCACTCTACGTTTCAACTGCAAATGCATCATATGTCACTTTAATATGGGAGATTTAAAAACATGATTTCACTTGATATCTCAGTTTCCTATGACTTAGATATATCTTCCCATGTTACACAAGCACCTTGGGAATTAAACCATTACCAACATGTCTTCCCTCCCTATGTCTGGCCAATGATTGCTTTGTACTTAATGTCTACAGTATTCCAGTGACCACCTGTGGTTCACCAAGATCTTTAATGGCAGAACACATTTTATGAATAATTTTGCTTATGACCACTTCATTTTTTTAAAATTATTTACATATGTGCATTATCTTTCCTATGAAGCAAAAGTAATCCTAGATCCAGGGAAACTTGTACATGAGCCATTTCTGTATCCATGTAATATGGATACAGTGATTAAGGCACTCATATATTTGCTGAGTGAAAATGGCAGTTGATGAAATTTTACTGATGGGTTACAGTGTAATTTTAAAGCTTTGTCTCATTACCATTATTTGTATTCTATACTGTTAACCTGCATGCCTTCAAGTGTCTGCCTTTATTTTTTCGACTTTCTTCACATAAATATGTGCCTTAATACAATTTCTTCATATTATTTAACAACTGAACCCAACCAAACTTTCAAAACTCATTCTTTTTATCTTCGGGTTCTATTTTCATACCTGTGTTGGGAACCTCCAACCTGTTCAAGGTCATAGGTTGTAGATGCTTAGTGTATTAATCTTATAGGACATGTTCTTTGACCTAGTAGATCGTTTAAATGCATATTAACATAATTTTAAAATACGTTAGTGAGTTTTTAACACTTTTCTGTGTAATTGTGATTTACTAAAAGTCCTGTCAATCAGAGATGAGGCTAACATGCGGCTGCCAACACACATTCACAAGACGAGTGATCAATAATGTAGGCTTGAGACGATCCACACTTGCCTCTGTGGCTTTTGCCAAGTCCTTAAACACATTTAACAGTTTTAATAAGCATTTTGGTTTACTCACCTGAGACTATAGTGAAAAACATGAGTGCTGCCTTTGCCAAACCACTATGGTCCTTTGAGCTCTGTAAAATGAAATGGTTAAAAAAGTATAGAAGTTTTATGATAGAGAGTTTTGTGATAGGCCACAACAGCTGCTTACAGAAAATGGCTTTCTGAGACCTCCTAGCTCCAAGATAAAAATGAATCCTCCATTTAAATAAAGAAAAATATATTTGAGAATTCTTATGTATTAAAATTTGTTTCAAGAAAGCCCCAGTTTATTCAATGATCATGAAGGAGCATAAATTTATTACAAAGGCATGCTTGACTTTTCATGCGTTTATAGAACTCATTCATTCAACTGGTATCTTATCTTGTCACACCTCATAAAAATTTGTACCATCTTTTTAAAAGGGCAGGAATCAATGCATATCTACACCAATTGTAATTTTGGACTAGCCACACACACACACACACACACACACACACACTCAGTCTTCTTTAAAACCAAAAGATTCAAAAGGTTCAAGAACTTAAAATAGCCTTTAAAGTCAAAAGATTAAAAAAAGGATCAAGGAATTACTGTCAAATATAATATTTAAGATGCAACTTAGCAACAGTGTGTGCATACATTACACTGAGTGAGGGAGTTTATTTTATAAGTTGGGGAGATATCTAAAGTCTTTTTAGCCTCTGTGGTGCTATACACCATGCCGGAGCACTAATTTCCTCAATGGTTCCCCTGCAGCCAGAGGAGTTAATGCAACCCTCAACACACTGGATTCAGTTCCAGGATGTAATTTACACACTGGGATAATCGGGATGAACATAGATTTTTTTCCCCCAAATCTATAAAACTTTGAATTATTCACGAAGGATAGATTACCAAGCTGTACAGATTAACAATAAACAATCTACTGAAGAACCTTAAAGTTATTTCCATCTTAAAATTTTTATTTTCTTGTTTATTTGCAATTTATTCACTTTGTATCCTAATTGTAGCCCCTTTCCTCACCCCTCCTGGTCCTACCCTTCCTCCCTTTCCACCCCATTCCCCTCCCCTAGACCACTGAAAAGAGGAGTCCTTCTCCCTTACTACCTGACCCTAGCCTATAAATTCTCATCAGGGCTGCCTAGATCCTCTTCTTTTGTATCCCACCCAGTGCCCCCCCACCCCAACCTGCCTTGCCGTTTTCTCTCCCTTGCCAGGAAAAAGCAGGCATTCTCATTCAAAAGCAGGCAACTAAGTTCATATCAGAGAAAGCCCATGGTCCCCTTACTAGGGCACTCACTTGGAGACTGAGCTACCATGGGCTACATCTGAGCAGGGTGTCTAGCTCCTCTCCATACATGGTTCTTGCTTGGTATGTCAGTCTCTGCAGGCCCCCAAGATCCAGATTTTTTTTTTCTTTGTTGGTATCCTTGTGGAATTCTTGTCCCCTCTGGGTCCTTCTCTCTCCCTCTTCTTCCATAATATTCCCTGTGCTCTGCCCAAGTTTAGCTGTGAGTCTGTGCATCTGCTTAGACCCCTACTGGGTGAAGACTTGTAGAGGACATTTGTGGTAGGCTCCAGTCCTGTTCCCTTTCTTTCACTGCTTCCAGTGTCTATCCTGTTTGCCCTTCTGAAAGAGAATGATGCATCAACCAAAGACCATGCATAGAGAGGACCTAGACCCCCTGCTTAGATGTAGCCCAGAGCTCAATTACCATGTGGATTCCCGAGTAAGGGGAAAAACAGTCTCAACCATGAGCCCAGTTGACTGTTCCTTGATCACACCTCCCTGGTAGGGTGACCTGGCCAGCCATCAGAAGAGGATTCACCAGTCCTGATGGGGCCTGACAGGCTAAGGTCAGACAGTAGCAGAAGACAATTTTCCCTATCAGTGGACTAGGGAGGAGAAATAGGGAAGGAAGAGGGAGAGAGGGTAGGACCTAGAGGAGAAGAAGGGAGGAGGCTGCAACCAGGATACAAAATGAATAAATTGTAAATAATAGCAGTAATAATAATAATAGTAATAATAACAAAAGCATCATCCCTAGGGTCCTCCTTGTTTAGCTTCTTTAGGTCTGTAAGTTTTAGTATTTTTTTTTTTTTGGTTTCTATTTTTTTTTAATCTTTTTTTTTAATTTTTATTTTTATCAGTTACATTTTATTAATTCTGTATCCCAGCCGTGCCCCGAACCCTCGTTCCCTCCCAGTCCCTCCCTCCCTCCCTCATCACTACTGTGCCCCTTTCCAAGTCCACTGATAGGGGGGGACCTCCCCCCATTCATCTGATCCTGTTTTATCAGGTATCTTCATTGAGTTCCTGTTAGAAATAGTCCTTGTTAAGTTTTAGTATTTTAATTCTATATTATGTGGCTAATATCTTCTTATAAGTGAACATATACCATGCCTGTCTTTCTGCTTCAGGATGATCTTTTCTAGTTCCATCCATTTGCTTGCAAATTTCATGATTTCCCTGTTTTTAATGGCTGAATAGTATTCCATTGTATAAATGTACCACAGTTTCTCTATCCATTCTTAAGTTGATGGACATGTAGGTTGTTTTTAGATTCTGGTTATTATGAGTTAAGCTTCTATAAATGTAGTTCAGCCAATGTCTTTGTTGTATTTTGGGGAATCTTTTGGGTATATGTCCTGGAATGGTATAGCTGGGTCTTGAGGTAGTGCCATTCCCAGCTTTTTGAGAAAGTGCTAGATTGTTTTCCAAAGTGATTGTGCAAGTTTTCATTCCCACTAGCAATGGAGGAGGGTTCCCCTTTCTTCACATCCTCTCCAGCATGTGTTGTCACTTAAGGTTTTGGTCTTAGCCATTCTGATCAGTGTAAGATGGAACCTCAGAGCAGTTTTAATTTGCATTTCCCTGTTGAGAATTTCTTTAAGTGTTTCTCCACCATTTAATATTTCTCTATTGAGAAATCGCTGTTTAGCTCTGTACCCATTTTTTTTAATTGAGTTATTTGGTATGTTGGTGTTTCATTTCTTGAGTTCTTTATACATTCTGGATATTAGCCCTCTGTCAGATATAGGGTTGGTGAAGATCTTTCCCCAGTCATAGTTTGTCATTTTGTTCTGTTGACAGTGCCCTTTGCTTTTCAGTTTCATGAAGTCTCATTTATTGATTGTTGATCATAGAGGCTGATGTTCTTTTCAGGAAGTTGTCTCCTGTGCCAGTGAGTTCAAGACTCTTCTCCACTTTTTAGCTGTACTTTAGAGCTGCAGTAACAAAAACTGCATGGTACTGGCATAGAAACAGGACTAGTGGGTCAATGGAATTGAAGACCCAGAAATAAACCCACATACCTACGGATACCTGATTTTTGACAATGGAAAAAAGATGGCATCTTCAACAAATGGTGCTGGTCTAACTGGATGTCTACATGTATAAAAATGAAAATAGATTCCTGTTTATCACACTGCACAAAATTAAAGTTCAAGTGTATCAAAGACCTCGGCATAAAACCAGACATATTAAAGTTATTTTTTATAGTAGATGGCATTGCAGATTTTAGAGAGACATAAAATATCGTATCAAATTTAAGTAAGATTTTAAAATTTATTAAGAAAGCATCAGTTTATTTGATTGTATATGTTAGACCTAAAAGAGAAAGACCAAAGTTTGGCTTAATGATATCTAAAATATTTATATATATTTAATGATATTTTTATTATTGTTAATAATAATTAGAGATTAGATTGATTTTTCTTTATTTACAGTATGAAGAATATTAGAAAGTTACTGGTTTACACAGGTAGAGGAAAAGTTTTAGTTCTATTCTGTACTCTATGATATGGAAAAGATATAAATGTGAAAGAAAATTTCATGTAGTTGTACAAAGATGTGTTTTATTCTTTCTTTTTACTGTGCCAGTTTTCATAAACAGGGTGGAAACTACTGTGTGATTTCTATTTAAAGAAATTTCTTTTAGAATGTGGATTTTCACTTGTGTTCTATCTTTTCCATGATGAGGCACACTGTGGCTTTCCATCACAAATATCATTAACAGTAGTTCATTACTGTAGGGACTGTGAAGTACTTACCTGAACCCTCTTGATTGTGACCTATCAAGAGGCGTAAAGCTCCTACATTATGGAAAGATTTGTTAATTTTGACTTGCCTTCTAGAAGATGGGGCACTTCAGATAACATTTTATTCACCATCATTGTTAAAAAATTTAAGGTACATTTCTCTCCATGAATATAGTCTTTAGTATTTAAAAGATGCAACTGATGATTTGTTTAAGAAACTATATGTATAGCACTATTCATATCCTCTCTTACAAACAAACAAACAAACAAATAACACCTAAACAACCAACAAGAAAACACCTTAAGCAACTCACGTTTGGATTTAGGTCAAGCTATTCCTCTTTGGACCATCATGAAAAGTCATTGTTAATTTTACTTTTTATATTTTCATCTCGTGGTTGAATGAGCAGAAGAGGAATATGAAATAATACATTTCTGTGGGATTTTTCTTTCAATGAACTAGTCAGGGCCAAGGGAGTCTCTTCTGCTACAACTGTAAGCAGTAGGGAGACTTGCTGTTTGACACAGTGCAGGTTATCTGGGATCTCAGACTATGCTTATACATAGCCAACTTGCTGATAAGTAACCTACCTCCCTGCTCATGGAATTGGCTTGTTTCTTAAGAGAGGCCCACAGTGGGAGGGACAAAAACATGCATTGAAGGCCATAGTTTATCTCTCAGAATGTATGGATCTGACAGGCTCAATTCAAGGATAACAATTAAAGAGATCATGCTGTAATCTTACCTTTTCTCCCAGCCTTCTGGCCTTCTTTCCTTTAATAAAATCCACATGTTGTGACAATGAGAAAAGCTCAAATAAGTTTTTTTTCTATTACAAACAAAAGTGTGAACATTAGTCAAAATTCATGTCTGAAATAAAGACAAAAGTCTGAGCAAATGCTCATCCAAAATAATAATAATGTCTAGATAAAGACTTTCACAAATTAGACGAATAGCTAAGTTTAGATGTACTCCATGTACAGAGTTGAAGAAATGGCTACTTCCTACTGTGCATGGAAGATGGTGTGCCTAGTCTCTAAGAGGCGAACAGACAGAGTTAGAAGATCTGATGGATATTCTTTGCCTAAGAAGACATGAAATTTAAAACTAGGTATGTAGTAAAGGTTCTGAAAAAGCCTCGTTAATACTTTGATACTTCTTGTCTAGTACTAGTAACAGTGTCCTTTATGACACTTAACAGCCACAGTTCTTATGGGAAATGTATCGTTATCCAAGATTTGAAATATGGTTTTATTCAATATAAAGTAACATAAATTAAATTTCAAGTGTTTACAATAAACATGTAGAGGATATTAAAGATGCAATTCATGGAAAATGCCTAATTTATAAGATACATACATTGAGAGAAAATGCAGTTTTGAAAATATTATCCATCACTCATGTATATGATGCATGTAATATATATATAATATAAATAAAATATTTATATTTTCTGTAGAACATAAACTATATGCACTATAATGCATATATTTTACAATTAACTTATTTCAGTTACTTTTTATTTGATTAGTCTTTATAACATGTATCATTATGTTCATTAAAAATTTCCACTATTTTAATGTGAATCCCCTACAATGTCTATTGTCTTTGAGTATAATACAATTGAGATCTGTCCATGCCTTTATGTTGTATACAGTAGAAACTATTATATTACACTGCAGAGCATTTACTTTCCTAGATATGCCAAGTTATTTTTTCCCATTTTGGGAAATGAATTTTTATTGGTAGTGTAACGAACAAGGAAATATTTATTTGCAATACAATCCCGTCTCCGTCATCCCTAAGTTGCCTTCTAAGCCCACCAGCTCTCTCCCACTTATGCTGAATGTGACTCTTGGTGGCCACACTGGTGGCAACTCCCTTTAGTGTAATGCAAAGGTGGCATCGTTACTTTTGTGCTTTGTAAAAGGGAGAAGCACTAAATCCAAGTAGGTCTGAGAATCCCGTAGAGATAAGCAGAATTCATCCTTCCTTGTGAACAGAGGCTAATCTTATAATATGCTCTTTCTGTCATCAGAAACTAGTTTTCTACTCCCTAATTTTACAAGAGCCCTATATTCAAAATAAGCCTTGAAATTTTACTGGACAATTGCTGATGCATATTTTTCGTAAAGAAATTATATTTATATATTTATTTATTACAATTTAATCACTTTGTATCCCTTATTCAGCCCCCTCCCTCATCTCCTCCTAGTCCCACCAACCCTCTATCTTCTCCCTCTATGCCCCTTCCCAAGTACCCTGATAGGGGAGGTCCTCCTCCCCTTCTATCTGATCCTAGTCCATCAGGTCTCATCAGGACTGTCTGCATTGACTTTCTCTGTGGCCTGGCAAGGCTGCACCTCCCAGGGACTGGTGGTCAAAGAGTTGGCCACTGAGTTCATGTCAGAGACAGCTCCTGTAACCCTTACTAGGGAACCCACTTGGAAACTGAGGAGCCTATGGGCTTCCTTTGAACAGGGGGTCTAAGTCCTCTCCATGCATGATCTTTAGTTTGAGTATCGGTCTCTGCATGCTCCTCTGGGCTCAGGTATTTTAGCACTGTTTTTCTGTTTTTCTCCTTGTTCCTGTCCCCTCCAGGTCTTTCTGTCTTCCTCTTCTTCCATGAGGATTCTAGCCCACTGCCCAAAGTTTGCCTCAGTCTCACTATTTTCTTTGATACCCTGGTGGGCAAAGTCTCTTAGAGGTCCTCTGTGAAAGGCTCTTGTCTTCTTCCTTGTCTTCTATTTCTGAGGTCTATCCTGTTTGCCTTTCTGAATGTGGATTAAGTATCTTCCCTAGGATCATTCTTGTTGTTTAGCTTCTTAGGGCTATAGATTTTAGTATGTTTATCCTATATTATATGGATAATATCCACTTATAAGTTGGTATATATCATATGTGTCTTTCTGTTTCTGGGTTAACTTACTAAGGAAGATCTTTTCTAGTTTCCATCATTTGCCTGCAAATTTCATGATTTCCTGTCATGATGCATGTGTTTAATTATACTACATCCGCGGCATTAGCCATGAGTCATACTACGCAGACTGCTCAGACCCTAAATAATCTTTTAGCCAATGTAGCTCATGCTCTAGATGTCAAAAAAGGAATTAATGCTCAACAAAAAGGAGACTTGATGGTGTTCAATCAGAGGATTGACCTCATGCAGTAGCAAATTGATACCCTATGGCAAATCGCTCAATTTGGCTGTCAATGGAAGTATGCTGGACTTTGTGTCACTAGCATACAATATGAGAATGTTTCCCGTGCTGCAAATCTGTCTAAACAATTGTCTAGCTATATTTTAGGTAA
>REGO01000590.1:16624-41474 GCA_010120015.1 Rhombomys opimus | reverse complement strand
AAACTGCATTGAGAAGAACAAAAAAAAAATCAGAAAGAAGGAGAGGAGGACCTCCCCTATCAGTGGACTTGGGGAGAGGCATGCATGCAGAAAGGGAGGGAGGGCGGGACCGGGAGGGGAGGAAGGAGGGACTTATGGGGGGATACAAAAGGAATAAAGTGTATTTAATAAAAGTTAAACAAAAAATTAAAAATAAAATAAAAAAAGGAATACTTTAAAAACTCAAGAATTACTGCTTAACAAATGCTAATCAATAATACCGATTTCTTGTTTTTTGTAATTTCTATATTTTAATTAAATTTTTAGTTTTTATATTAAGTACAGTTTATTTACTTTGTTTCTCAGCTGTAGCCCCCTCCCTCCTATTCTCCCAATCACACCCTCCCTTCTTTCTTTATCTCCTCCTATGCCCCTTTCCAAGTCCACAGATATGGGAGCTCCTTCTCCCCTTCCGTCTGACCGTAGCTTATCCGGTCTCATCCAAATTGACTACATTGTCCTCCTCTGTGACTTGGCAAGGCTGCTACCCCATCCAGGGGTAGTTCTTGAAGTTCAAATAACTAGGAACTGAGTTCAGGTCAGAGACTATTCCTGTTCCCCTTACTAAGGTACCCATTTGGACACTTAGCTGCCATGGGCTACATCTGAGCAAGATTTCTAGGTTATATCCATGAATGGTCCTTGGTTGGATTATCAGTCTCAGAAAATACCCCTGTGCCCAGATATTTTGGCTCTGTTGCTAGGCCTGTGGAGTTCCTGTCCTCTCCGGGTCTTACTATCTCCCCCTTCTTTCCTAAGATTCCCTGCATGCTGCCCAAAATTTGTTAATGATTCTCATTATCTGTTTTTATACAATGCTGGGTAGAGTCTTTCAGAAGCCCTCTGTGGTACGCTTCTGTCCTGTTTCCTGTTTTCTCCTCCTTCCAATGTCCATTCTGTTTGCCTTTCTGAGTGAGAATTGATCATCTCACCCAGGGTCCTCCTACTAGCTTACCTTCTTTAAGTGTACAGTTTTTTGTAGGTTTATCCTATCTTATAGGTCTAGTATCCACTTATAAGTGAGTATATTCCATGTGTGTCTTTCTGATTTTGAGATATGTCACTCAGGAGGATCTTTTCTAGTTCCCAGCATTTGCCTGCAAATTTCATGATTTCCTCACTTCTGATTGCTGAGTAGTATTCCTTTGTGTAAATGTACCACAAATTCTGAATCCATTCCTCCACTGAGGGACATCTGGGTTGTTCCATGTTCTGCCTATTACAAATGAAGCTGCTATGAACATGTTTGAACAAATTTTCTTGTGTATTTGTGCATATTTTGGATGTATGCCTACGAGTGGTATGACTGTATCTTGAGGAAGTGCTATTCTTAGTTGTCTGAGAAAGTGCCAGATTGATTTCCAAAGTGGTTGTACAAGTTTACATTCCCACCAGCAATGGATGAGGGTTCCTCTTTCTCCATATCCTCTCCAATATATGTTGTCATTTGAGTTTCTCATCTTAGCAATTCTGATAGGTGTCAGGTGAAATCTCAGGGTCGTTTTGATTTGCATCTCCCTAATGACTAAGGATGTTGAGCACTTCTTTAAGGTTTCTCTGTCATTCTATATCCCTCCACAGAGAATTTTCAGTTTATCTCTGTACCCCATTTTTTAATTGGATTACTTGATTTTTTTGCTTTTTAACTTCTTTAGTTCTTTATATATTCTGGATATTATCCCTCTGTCAGATATAGGGTTAGTGAAGATCTTTTCTCAGTCTGTAGGCTGTTGTTTTGTTCTGACCACAGTGTCCTTTGCTTTACAGAAGTTTTTATGTTTCATGAGGTCCCATTTATTGATTATTGCTCTTAGAGCCTGTGCTATTGGTGTTCTGTTCAAGGAGTTGTCTCATGTACTAATGAGTTCTAGGCTCTTCCTCACTTTTTCTTTTAACCAATTCAGTGTGTCTGGTTTTATGTTGAGGTCTTTGATCCACTTGGACTTTAGTTTTGTCCAGTGGGATAAATATGAATCTATTTACATTTTTCTACATGTAGACATCCAGTTAGTCATGATCCTACCTTTTTTCCATTGTGTGGTTTTGTCATCTTACACCCACCAGAATGGCTAAGATCAAAAACTCAAGTGACAACACATGCTAGAGAGGATGTGGAAAAAAGGGGAACCCTCCTCCACTGCTGGTGGAAATATACACTTGTACAACCACTTTGGAAATCAATCTGGTGCTTTCTCAGACAATTCGGTATAGTGCTACCTCAAGATCCAGCTATACCACTTCTAGGCATATACACATGTACACAACAAGACATTTGATCAACCATGTTTGTAGCAGCTTTATTTGCAATAGCCAGAAGCTGTAAACAACCCAGATACCCCTCATTTGAGGAAAGGATACAGAAATTGTGGTACATTTACACAATGGAATATTACTCAACAATTAAAAACAAGAAAATCATGAAATTTGTAGGTAAATAGTGGGAACTGAAAAAAAAAATCATCCCGGGTGAGGTATCCCAGAATCAGAAAGACACACAGGGAACGTACGCACTCATAAGTTGATATTAGATATATAATACAGGGTAAACCTACTAGAATCTGTACACCTAAAGAAACTATTCAAAAAAGAGGACTTTGGCTAAGATTCTTAATCCTAATTCAGAAAGGCAAAGAGGATGTACATCCAAAGAGGGAGAAAACAGGGAACAGTTCAGGAACCTACCACAGAGGGCCTCTGAAAGATTCTACCCTGCAGTGTATCAAAGCAGATGCTGAGACTTATAGCCAAACTTTGGACAGAGCACAGGGAATCTTATGAAAGAAGTGGGTAAGACCTGGAGTGGACAGAACCTCTAAAAGTAGGGTAACAGAACCAAAAATCTGGGCACAGGGTTCTTTTCTGAGACTGATACTCCAACCAAAGACCATGCATGGACATAACCTAAAACCCCTGCACAGATGTAGCCCATGACAGTTCAGTGTCCAAGTTGGTTCCATAGTAATGGGAACAGGGACTGTCTCTGACATGAATTGATTGGTCTGCTCTTTGATCACCTCCCCCTGAGAGGGGAGCAGCCTCACCAAGCCACAGAGGAAGACAATGCAGACACTCCTGATGAGACCTAATAGACCAGGATCAGAAGGAAGGGAGGAAGACCTCCCCTATCAGTGGACTGGGAGAGGGGTATGGATGGAGAAGAGAGAGGGAGGGTAGGATTGGAAAGGGAGGCGTGAGGGAGCTACAGGTAGGAAACAGCGAATAAACTGTAATTAATAAAAATATAATTAAAAAAGAGAAAAAAATTGGGGGGTCCTGCAGAGACTGATAAATCACCATGCATGGAGAGGACCTAGATCCCTTGCTCAGATGAAGCCCATAGGCAGCTAAGCTTCTATGGTCATTCCCTAGTAAGGGGATCAGGGCAGGCTCTGACATGAACTCAGTGGCTGTCTCTTTGATCACCTCCCACTGGTGAAGTGGTCTAACTAGTCCACAGAGAAAGAGGATCCAGACAGTCCAGATGAGACCTGATAGACTTAGGTTGGAGGGGAGGAAGGCCTCTCTTATCAGTGAACTAGGAGAGGGTTATAGTGTAGGAGGGAGGTGGAGGGAGGGATTGGGAGGAGATGAGGGAGGGGGCCACAGCCGGGATACAATGTGAATAAATTTTAATAAAGGATAATAATAATAATAAATTTAAAATATCTGATAGGATTACTATCTAGATTTAGAAAGAGCTACAAATCTAAATAGCAAGAAACCTGACAATACAGTAAATAGGTAGGCTGGTGAAATGAGCAGAAATCTCAAAAGACAAAGAACCGACACCAATAAACTTGAAAAACATTCAACTTATTTAGCCACAGAAATGCAAGCTGTAATAAACCTGACATCACATCACATTTCAGTCAGATGTCACTCATTAAAATGACAAATAAATTCTACTGAAGATGTGGGCAGAAGGCAGCCATTGCAGATTAAGAGAGGAAATATAGGTAGCTCAACTACTATGAAAATGAGTATGCATCTTCCTCAGAACACTGCACTTAGAATCCACTGTAAAAACAGGGTTATTACTCTTGGGTTTCTACCCAAAGACTCCAACCAACATACCATAGAGACGCTTGCACAGCAATGCTTATAAAAACACTTCTCATAATACCTATGCTGTGGAACCAAACTTGGTGTCTGGTGACAATGGTACAGCTTAAGAAAATATGTTTGTGTGTGTATCTATATGTATATAAACACAGACAAATACACACATATATAGAATGACTTTTGACATGAAAATGACAAAATTATGTTATCTGTCAGAAAATGGATGAAACTGGAGACAAGCGTACTAAGGCAATCTCAGAAAGGCAAATACTGACTAGTTTCTTCTCACTTGTTATTCCTAGATTTTATAGAGAGACATAAAATCACATCAGTAATCCACACACACACACACAAAACACACAACACACACACATATAGCATAAAATACAAGAAAAACCCATTTATGTTACTAAATAAAAGTAACACAAAGGGAGAGGGGTGACAAAGGAAGAGATTAGAAGTACTGGAGTGAAATATGCACTAAGTAAATTATGTGCCTACATGGAAATATCTTTATCTAACCCAATGCACTATATAATCAATATATGAATTTGAAAAAATATTATGAATATTTAATGTTATGATTATATCTAAAAATATTCTTCTATCCAGCCTTAAAACAGACATTGGTATTCAAATAAAGAGTAAGCCAGAAGACAAACAAATGAATACCATGCTTTATTTTTATTTTATAACAAATAATTGCATAAGAGACATTTAATAGGCTATTTGTCTGATGACTTTTCTGCAGTGTCTAAATGCAATGATGTACTGTGAAGTTTATCTCTTCCTGTGCCTCTCTCTGTTTCTGGGAGTCCTTTGCTTAGTGAATTTTTCTGACAAATGAACAGAAAGCTCCTGCAGTTACTTTGTGGCACAAATAACTCCTTTGAAAATCTCCCCAGAGATCACCGCTAGAGCTGTTTGCTGTGTCCTAATGAGCTTTTCCTTGTTAGAACACTACATAGAGAGTGAAGATAACACTTTTAGTGGTCTTTAGTTTCTTTTCTCATGTTAGTCCTACCCCCAAATTCTGATACTAGAAATCTGGTTTGCTGGAAATAAAGACTCTTATGCTGTCTAGGAGAATAATACATAACCTGGCAGATACACACACTAGCATTCTATAGAATAAGACTGATATAATTTCACCATTTCAGAAGTGATTTTATTGTTTCACCATTATAGCCAACTAGTGGAGAATATATTTGTTGTCATTTTTTCCCTATGGTTTATAGTGTACTTTTTTGTATTTTTATTAATTATTATTATGTATTACAATTTATTCACTTTGTATCCTGGCTGTTTTCCCCTCCCTCATTTCCTCCCAGTCCCATACTCCATCCCTCTTCTTCCCCTATGCCCCTCTCCTAGTCCACTAACAGGGGAGGAGGGGAGGACTTCCTACCCTTCTATCTGACCCTAGCCTATCAGGTCTCACCACAGTGTAAGTCAATGCTTGGTGGTTTTAATTTTTTTTTATTGATACATTGCTCATGGTTTTAAAACTTTGCATTTATAAGTGAATAAACCAGACTCAGATGACCAGAGAACCATGAATACCATGAACACTCAACAGCACCTTACCATTAGGACCTGATAACTAAAGCACCATGGACAAGTGGAATAGCAAATTGTTCAGAATAAAAGAAACTACAGGGTGCCTAGGGATTGTACTTAGAAGGTGATACTTTGATGAAAATAGACTCGAGTAAATGAAATACATTATCATGTTAGAACCAACAGCATGAAATACCTATGTCTGGCTAGAGGGCTGCCATCTCCTTGAGTTGTCATTCTGATACAGTATATATTCAAACCATAAATCCTTTAACTGTGCTTCATACACATGGTTTAATATAAGTCCGATGTTATAGAACTGAAATATATATTTTCCCATGCAAGTATTTTCCTGTGTAATATTCTCTTATTGTTTTACTCTAATTGATTCCGATTACTTCTTTTAATTAAATCCCATAAACAGAATTTTACATTTTACGATTGGTTTTCATTCAGGCGTAGAGTCCTACATGAAATGCTGCAAATTTGAAGGCTCACATGAGACTTTTCAGGAGAGGTAAGTGAGGGGTGTGGTGTATGCAGAGGCAGGAATGAGGTCTGTGGGGCTATCTACAACACCAACCTATAAAGGTAGATGTTAAACGGCTAATTTATTAACTCTTTTGCAAACATGGGAAATCCAGATGTTTTTTTTGACATGTTCATTTGAAAAGCTATAGTATTGAAAGCATGTATATTGATCATAATAGACACAGTTAATACCACAGAAGGTATAACCACTGGGCTACAAAATGAATGTGTTAAAAAGTATTGAGCGTGGACACAAAGTAACATCTAGATCTAACTAGCAATTTACAAGGATAAGGAGACCCAGCACCTCATTCAACCACACTACGGGGAAGCAATCAGAGCAATACCGACGGAAGGGAACTGCAGGAAAAACAACTCAATTTCTTCCAAAAATAGCACAAGAGGGAAAAAGAGAAGTGTTAAAGACACAACAAGATTGAACCGTACGTTAACCCACTGCTATGTGGAGATTTGCAACATTAATGACTTGATAGTTATATCAAGACATTATTGATGCTTTCATGTGGTTCTGCTTAAAAGTCAGCCGTGTCTTCAGACACATTATTTACACAAAGTTTTAGAAATAAGTGTCCTGACAATTTTGATTTGTAAGTGCTACTAGTTTACAATTATTATTTTTATATTTATTTGTACTTACTTAAGCTAGAGGATTTTAATTAGTGATAGATATATGTTATATTTTATTAGAATATATAAAAATAATGTTGACACCACCTTGTTGTCTACTGCTTTAAAATTTAAGTTCTGTTTTGTAAATTTAATTTATTTTATTTTATGTGCATTAGTGTGAAGGTGTCAGATCCCTTGGAATTGGGGGCATAGACATTTGTTAGCTGCCATGTGGGTCCTGGGAATTGATCCCGGGTCCTTTGGAAGAGCAGACAGTGGTCTTAACCACTGAGCCATCTCTCCAGCTCAAAATTTAAGTTCTCAATAGATCTTTAACTGATTAACAGTTAGAATGTTTTCTCAGACTTCCATTTTGCAACATGTAATACAGTGTCTCTTGGTAGTAATAGATTGAAGATAGTCAAGGGTTTATGGGCACTTAACATCTGCAGTGTATTTTGAGCAAATGGTCTGTCCACAGGGAAGCCAACTGTAGAGCATGACATGTTCAGAGTGCTTACTGTCATGATACACCTCACTGCCAAAGGACTTTTGATGACTAATCTCTCCCTGTCTCTGTCTGTCTGTCCCTGTCTCTGTCTGTCTCTGTCTCTGTGTTTCTCTCTCTCTGTGTATGTGTCTGTTGTGCCTACAAGAGAGAAGGTGACATCAAGTATCTCCCTCCATCAAAGGCTTTCTACCTTATATTTTAAGGTAGGGTCTCTCACTGAACCTGGAGCCTACTGTTCCAGACTGTAGACTGCCTGGCCAGCAAGCTCCTGGAGTCCATACGTGTGACCCTACACCGTGTCTTAGTGCTGGTGTTACAGAAATGTGCCACTGCTGTTGTATTCACATGTGAGTGTTGGGCATTGAAACACTGATCTTCACTTTACCCACTAAGCCATCCTCTTAGGTTCATAATCACTGATCATAGAGGTCTTATTCCTACATAGCCTATGGGAACATCTGTCATGAAAACTGACAGATGCACTGATTGGCACAGTGCTGGAGAGTTCCAGTGGCTTCTTCGATGTCCTGCCTACTATTCACTGAAACCAGAAGAGTGGAGAATCAAGATAACCTCCTTTTGTTTCTCAGCCTCATAATGGAGGGAAAAGACAGAATTTGATGACATATCCAACTTCTCTGGGTGATTTTTGACTTATATATGCCTTCTTCTATTGGTGATTAGAATTCTGAGAGTAAAGGGTATAGACACAAAATTTGAAAACTCTGCTCCACATATTTGCAATCCTTCTGACAATGCACCTGATTCTGTCCCTTGCATCCCACCCCAGCCCTCAGAGGAGAACAATTACTCTACCAAAAGAGGTCACAGACCAAAATGATGGGGTTTGAGAAGATATTGCTATACTACTCTAAGCTATCTTTTTCAGAAACCATTCTGTCCATTACTGCAGTATGTTAATTTGAAAGCAAACATGAAAATCAAAGTGTTCCTACTCATGGAGTCTGTTAAACAATTATCCTATTTAATGCCCCAAAAGTTAAGACAACTTAAGTTTTTTCAAAGAAATAGCTTTGTGTTCAATATTTTGATTATTAGAAAAATTAAAAAATTTATAGTGAATTAAGGAATGCTTTATATGAAGCACCAGAGTTTGAGTTTAGATGTGATATGACAAATAGGAAAAGACTGAAATATTGGTTTAGTCATTATTACCAGGACAATATGTTGCAGAGTATGGAGTGAAATAGCCAGTTTTCCCTGGCACACATGGGCAGTCCTTTGCCTCTCCAGGGCCACTCCACATCTGTCTTCTGTCTCTCAGCACACACAGACTGTGGCTCTGGTGTTCCTCTTCCCTATCACATGTCCTGTTGTCTTCTACTCAGTAAAATATTTGTCTGCTCCTTCTGCACAAAGCTAGTTACTTAATTATATGTATAGGATGCCAAAGGCATTTTCTAATTCTTCATTGCACTTAAGGAAGGGGACAATTTTGTCTCTTTCAAACCATGCTGACTATGTAAACTATTCTGACAATCTTAGGGTCCATCAGCTAAATAAACATTATAAACCCTTACTTTAAGGATCCTCCTGCTATAAGGATATGCCCAAGTAGGAAGTACAGGATTTCTTTATTCTCTTTATGTATCAGAAGTATGGCTGCTCACTATGACAGAGCTTAATCCAACCTGGATTTATTTTTCTTCTCTTCTTCCTTCAGTCTATCATTTTAAAGACATTTGTTTTGAAATAATTGGGTTAGCCTCAAATGCTCCCTGCTATTGTTTTCAGCATATTTAGACCCAATTTGTACTCATATACTCATCACCACATTCAGGACATAGAACATTACCAAAACCCTCTCTTGTTCCCCCTGTTGAATTAGTTAACTGTCCCATCCCTGTGTGAAAACACACAACAGGAGCAATCCTAGGCTTACAGTTCAGAAGGGACTGTACCATTGTGGGAAAGTATGGCAGCTGGGTATCTCAGCCTGAAAACATGGCCAGTGTATAACATTCAAGACCCAACCCCCGTGACTGGCTTCCTCCAGCTATGCATACTATCCCAAAGGTTCCACAACCTGTCCCAACAAATCTCGTAGGCTGAGAACTGTTTACAGGAGACTGAAGAAGGCTTTTCACAATAAAACCACATCTGCAATCAACAACTGCTCTGCTGTGTCCAGTACAAGGCAACTAATTAGCAATCTGGAAACTACAGATCAGTCTATTCTAGAATTTTACATAAATGGAATTACATGTACTCACATTATTTTTCTTTTATTTCCAAAATGGCTTTGGTCTTTAAGCTAAAAGCATTTTATTCTATCTCTGATTGTTATATTATCTTGTCTTTATCTGCTAAAGGTTACTTATTATTTCGCCCTGGTGGTGGCTATTTTTCATTTTCTTGTGAGTACTACTGAAACATTTGCTTATATATGTATCTAATTTTTCAGTTTCTCAGAGTTGAATGATGAAGAGTTTTGATTAGCTTCATAGCAAAATGTCAAAATGTTTGGTAATGTAGTAGTATTGTTTCCCACCTCTTTCTGCACTGCATTAGATGTTATTTCCTCCCAACACTTGCCAGACTTTGTCACTTCACCCCCTGCAATGAGCCTGTCATGGTTCTGGATTTTGGTGTTAATTTGCATTTTCCTAATGAAAAATGATAATCATTTCCACATTTGTTTATTAACTACATAATTTACCCTTGTTAAATATTTGTTCAAATGTCTTGTTGGTTTTATAAATGGTTCCCTCTTATTGTGCGACAGGAGATTTTTATGTATGACTGATAGAAATCTCATCAGATATTTGCCTCTCAACTGTCTCTCTTTCCACTGCTAGCCTTTTCATTTCATCAGTCTGGCTTTTCAAAGAGCAGAGCTTTTATTTTTAATGAGATCAGATGTATTATTTTTCTTTCATATTTTTGTCCCCTAAATGAGAACATATCTCAAAGTCAAAAACATTTCTTTCTGTTCTAAGAGGTTTTTTTTAAAAAATTAATTTTATGTTTTATAACATACCTTATACTTAATTCTGAATTAATTTTAGGCATGCTGTAAATGTTAGAGACAAAGGTCATGTCTCTCCTTTTCACAGAATACGTATCTAATTTTTTATTTGCTTGGGGTCATTATGGACATGATTTTGGGAGCTGTCACAGTGAGTAGGAGTATTTACTGACAGTGGGAGCTCTATCCCCAGAATGCACATGGTGAAAGAAAAGATCTTAACACTCCAAGCTGTCCTCTGACTTCCACACAAGCATACACGCCACAGCATATGACTGAATAAGTTTTTAAAAGAGTTTGTTATATCTATGGGTTATTTCTGGTCTCTAGTCTACTGATCTACATTATTGTACAGATAGTGTACTCTTATTGTTTAATATTTATAGCAAGGTTTTAAATATTTTTTTGATCAAAGTAACACACCTTAATTCATTCATTACATTCTGCATTATCACTTATTCAAATTATAACTTAGGTTGTATCAAATCTACACACATATTTGAGGAGAATTGATGTGTTACGCTTTTCATCCCCTAAAATTGATTTATCTCCATTTATTTATATTATTTAATGTCTCTCAGGGTTTGCCAGCTCTCAGAACAAAGTCTTACCTTTGCTAAGTCATCTACAAGAATTTTATATTTAGATATGAGTATAAATAATAATTATTTTAAAAATAGTGTTGCTAGCATACCAAAATAACAGACTGAAATTTGCCACATTCACTTGTTCTCTCTGCATTATATTTATGTGTTCATTTTGGTTTTCTACTTATTCACTTTGTTAGAGTAGATGACAATCTACTTCTAATCTGTATGTCTTTATTTTTTCCTTTTCATGAATCGATATAGAGACTAGGACCTCAAATATAATTAGAATAAAGTCCTATAAATTCCTATAGACTTAAAAATGGTTTATAACCATTTTTTCCAGAAGAACTAAGGACAAAGTTTTATATTATATATCATTTAAATTCTGAATTCACAGTGAACATGAACTATTACTGATACTACTTCTCCGATTCTGTCTCTCAAATTTCCTTCTGAAATTATGATGCTTTGACTATCATCTTTTGCTCACTTTGTAAGTGAATATTTAGAAAATATTAACCTTATATGAACTTTTTATTTTTTACAATTTTATTAGCTTTAATAAGGAAGGAAACGGAAATGCAAATATTACCAGATCTTTTAAGAAAATCAAAGAATAATATACACAGTGAAAAGAAACATTGGCCAAAGAAGCATGTACATAATTGGTGGCATAAATAATTTTAGTATAAAATATATTGCCTGCTAAATAAATGAGAATATTTTGGCTTTTTTGAATGAAACATATTGTATTATCAGAGATTATCATGTTTGATATCAGATATTATTCACATAGTTCTTTATACAATCTTTAACTATGCTGTCTAAATTGTTAGTATTATATTTATTTATAAAATATGATAAATCAAGTAACAAGAAAACTATTTTAGTTAATAAAGGTTAAGGTATTTATTAGATATTAACTGAATAATATTTTAATGACAATGATGATTCATGTTGATGGTTTCTATAGAAATGTTAGTTCTGTTTTTTATAATTTTCATTTAATAGAATGTGTGTGTATCATGTATGTTGTGGGTCAGTTTATATGCATGTAACAATGCACATGTTGAGGTTAGAGGACAAAATTTGCGCAGTTGGTTTTCTCCTTCTCCTTTTACTGGTTTCCAGGGTTCAAATTTAAATTTCTGTGACAAACACTCTACCTGATGACCCACCTTGCCTGCCCTACTTCTGTTTTTATAGAATAGTTTTGTTTGCTTTTTCTAGGACGACCCTCCAAACAAGCACACAGCCAACATTTTTATCTTGAAATAAAGCCTTTTTATTCTTTGAAACAGTCGGTGCTCAGCTTGCAAATAGCCTGACAGAGTTGTCCTCTGAAAGGCTCTATGCAGCAGTGCCTCAAAACAGATGCTGAGACTCACATCAGAACATTGGTTGATACGTAAGGAGTCTTGGGGAATAGTGGAAGGAAAGAGAAAAGGACCTGAAAGTGACAGGAGCTCTACAAGAAAGACAACAGAGCCAATTAACCAGGGCCCAGAGGGGCTTGCTGAGACTGTCAACCAAGGACCATGCATGAACTGGACTTAGGCTCTCTACAAAGATGTAGCAGATGGTCAGCTTAGGCTTCAAATAGGTCCTCTAGTATGGGAAGTGGTGGCTGCATTGCACAAGGACTCACTTGTTAGCTTTTTGGTCACTTCCCCTTGGCCAGACAGCCTTGACAGGCCATAGGGGAAGAGGATATGTTCAGTACTGATGCAACTTGATGAGCTAGATTGCATGAGAAAAGGGAGAGCCCTCTTCTGAGGAAAAGGGGAAGGGGAAGAGATGATGGGACTGGGAGGAGGAGGGAAGGGGCTAAAAGGATGTAAAGCAAATAAAATAAATAAGTGAGAAAAAAGAAATAGCTGCCCCATGTAATTTAAAATTCAGTAAAGGGATAATTATAAATTCTATTTACAGACTGATTTTGAAAATCATTATATTTTTAACAAAGTCATCTACATATCCCTCAATTTTACATTAGATCCATAGCACATGAACATTTTAGTTGGTAACTTATTGACCCAATAAAACTTACTTAATAAAATACTTAATGAAGAATTTTGGTTACAATATTTAAAAATTGATATGCTGTTGATATTTTCTACGCCATTTTCTTTTTAATTTTTAATTTTTTATTATTTTTTATTAATTACACTTTATTCACTTTGTATCCCCCCTGTATCCCTCCCCTCCCATTCCCTTCCTTCCTCTTCTCCACGCATGCCCCTCCCCAAATCCACTCATAGGGGAGGTCTTCCTTTCCTTCCTTCTGATCCTAGTCTATCAGGTCTCATCAGGAGTGGCTGCATTGTCTTTCTCTGTGGCCTGGTAAGGCTGCTCCCCACTCAGGGAGAGGTGATCAAAGAGCAGGCCAATCAGTTCATGTCAGAGACAGTGCCTGTTCCCATTACTATGGAACCCACTTGGACACTGAACTGCCATGCAGTTTTTTTAACTGTAAACTGTATTACTGGTTCTCTCTTTTGGAAATTCATATCACATGTTTGTGTAGTATGATTTATGAGAAGTCTTTTAAAAATAAGACTTTTTAATATGATTTTCCATATGTATTTTAATCGTATTCTTTCCCTTTCTGAACGCCCTCCTAGATTCTCCCTATTTACTTATCCAATCAATTCAGGGTCTTTCTCTCTTAAACAAACATACCAAAAACAAAAATCAAAATCAAAATAAACAAACAAATTAAAGGACAGTAAGACAAAAACAAATAAAAAACTAAAATAGTACAATTGGGTAGTTACTTAACAACTCTTAGGTGCCATTAAAGTTCAGGGAATGGTGTGTCTGGATAGTATTGTGATTACCAGGTTCTTGTGCCTGATTCCATCAGTAGATGGCATTTCAATATATGTAGTATAGGCTTAACCAGAGGACACATTCAAATATGGGGTCCTGTTGGTCAGAGGATAGTTCTCCTATGGGCAATTATTTACAGTTTATTTTTGCTTGCAGTCTTTTTTTGCTTGAGAACTATGGGTCAGTTTCCAGGCTGTCAGGAACAGTTAGACATTTTCGTAACTGGAAATGCTAAGGTCTGATAGCATTCCACTAAGAAGGCACCCGAAAGCACCAGACTCAACCTCAAGGTCTTTCTCTTAATCCTTTAGTGCATAAGGAGCCATGTAAACAGAGAGAATGGATGGAAATGCTTTCCTTACCAAAATGAGATGTTACCACTGGGATATATATGAGGTCAAAACAGAAAAACAAACAAACAAATACTCCTCCAAACCAAATGTCTTAATCATTTGAAAAATGTGGCAGAAGTGCAAAGCATTTAAATTTTGAAATGTTGGAGTACAAACGGGTTTAACTTCTGCTCACAAGACATTTTTCTGATACATATATGTATATATATATATATATATATATATAATGTGTGTATGTGAATATATATATATATATAGTCAATATATATTAGATAGATAGATAGATAGATAGATAGATAGATAGATAGATAGATTTGGTCAAAATTAATATAGGAAGATAAGTAGATGAACTGGTTTTTGAAATTGTGTGTATTTTAAAAAGGTGGTTAACCTTTGCTACATTTATAGAACATGTTTATAGAGAGCAGATCAACAAAGAGGTGTGCACTCAGGAGGAGAGAGACACAGCTAGGCCTAGGGCCTAGCTAAAGAGCCTGGCACTATTAATGACACTCTGCCGTGCTTGCAGACAGGATCTAGCATAACTTTCATCTGAGAGACTCCACCCAGCAGCAGGAGACTGACTCAGCAGGCTCAGACTCAGGAGTCAAACATGGGTCAGAGCACAGGGAAGTGTTGCTGGGAAGGAAAGAAGGACCCAAATGGGACAAGAAATCCACAGAAGACCAACAGAGACATCTAACCTAGACCCACAGGGCCTTATAGAGACAGAAGCACTAACTAAAGGACATACACCATCTGGACTTAGGTGCCTTACACATATGAAACCAATGGGAGCCTTGGACTTCTTATGAACCCTCCCCTCAAGCCCAGCCTCTAGCAAGTGGAGCAGGGGCTGTCTCTGATATAGACTTTGTTGCCTGCTTTTGGATCACTTCCCCCTAACTGGCTGACTTTTTTGGCCTCGCTGAATGAGGATGTTTTTAGTCCTGATGCAACTGGCTGTGCTGGAGAGGGTTGATATGGGAAGAGGGAGCCCTACTCTTTTCTGAGAAGAAGGAAAAGGGGAAAAGGGTAAAAAGGGAAAGGAAGAAGAGGGTGAGAGGTGGAGCTAGGGAGAGAGGAGAGAGGAGGCTGCGTTTGGGAAGCAAAGTGAAGAAATGAAACTTAATAATAAAAAGAAAAAGAAAAAAATACACGCCCCAGTCTCTTACACTGTCACCACATCCTCCTCGTATTCAGATTCACGCTCATAACTCTTCCACTAGTCCTGTTCTTCATGTGCTATAACTCCCAATTGATGCTCATAACTTTCTCAACAAGTTGAACAATTGAGTTTAGGGAGCCTTCGAAGTTCATTGCTTAAAAACAAAAATACTGCATCATGTCAAAGCTATTTGTCTATATTCTGTCGCCCACTGGAAGGCAGAAATTCTCTGGTGCTGGGAAAGACAGTGTCTTCAATTAGAGACACATCCCCAGAGAGCAAGGTAGATAATCTCATTCGAGCATTATGTCAGCCCTGAAAGGACAGTTATATGATGCTATTTCATAACCAAAGCAATGAAGGTTATCTCTTAATTCCCTAATGTCACAGCATGATGTTGACGGCATGAACTCTAGTTTTGAACGTACACCTGAGGTCTTGCTTTCCATTGTGCTTTATTAATAAAGATGGTAGGGGTGTGTGTGTGTGTGTGATGTGTTTGTGTATGTGTGTGTGTGTGTGTGTGTGTGTGTGTGTGTGTGTGTTTAACTAGAGTAGACAAGTATCTAAAACACATGAGGTCTTGATCTTAATTTTATTGTAACAGTTCCCTGCAGCAACCATACTAGCAAAATTAATGGAGCTGAAGGCTATGTCTAAGACTGCTTCCAATGGAGTTAGTGGAAATACAGACACACACAAATGCACATTCACATATTCATAATACACAGATATCAAATAACATTTTTTGTTTATGGAAATGTATATATGTATGTTAGTGTGTGCTATTATGTGTGAAATTATACATCATTGTATGTGTTAGTGTATGTATGTGTGTCTTAGTATGTATTGTGTGTTAATGTGTGTCAGTGTGTGTGAATGTGTTACTGTGTGTGCTGATTATAAGCAGAACATAGAAGACTTTCAGACATTCTTAAGTCTTTGACAAAGACCTAAAGAAGCTAAACAACAGGAGGACCCTAGGAAGGATGCTTAAATCGCATTCCGAATGGCAAATAGGATAGACACCAGAAGTGGTGGAAGAGAGGAAACAGGACAGGCACCTACTATAGAGGATACTCTGTGAGGATCCAACCAACAGGGGATCGAAGCAGATGCTGAGACCCACAGCTAAACTTTGGGCAAACCACAGGGAATCTTATGGAAGAAGGGGTGAATGAAAGACCGGAAGGGGACAGGAGCTCTACAAGGAGAACAATAGAACTAAAAATCTGAGCCCAGGGGGTTCTGCAGAGACTGATGCACTAACCAAGGACCACGAATGGAGAGGATCTAGACCCTCCTGCTCAGAAGTAGCCAATAGGCAGCTCAGTCTCCATGTGGGTTCCCTAGTAAGGGGGAGCAAGGGCTGCCTCTGTTATGAATTCGATTGCCTGCTTTTTGATCACTTGCCCCTGGTGATGCAGCCTTGCCAGGCCACAGAGGAAGAGGATCCAGGTAGTCCTGATGAGACATAATAAGTTATGGGCAGATGCCAAAGGAGAGGAACTCCTCTTTTCAGTGGACTAAGGGAAGGGAGTGTGTGACTGGGAGGAGTTGAGGGAGGGGGCTACAATTGGAATGTACAATGAATAAATTATAAAAAAAAGACACTGAAGAAGGAAATTTAAAAAAAAAACCACAATATAGTAGGAATAACTACTTCTTGCTTGGCAAAGTTAATATCAGGAAAATGGCTAAAATACCAAAATTAATATACAGATTCAATGCAATACCTATCACAATCCTGATGTCATACTTTACAGACTTGGGAAAATATCCAAGAATTCCTGTGAACTACAAAAGACAAAAAATAGTCAAAACAATTCTAAGGAATAAGAGCACAGCTGGAGATACCACAAAATCGGATCTCAGATTACACCACAGAACTATAGTAATAACAGCAACTTGGTACTGACGTGAGAGCCGACAGGTAGACCAAGAAAACAAAATGGAGGACCCTGGAAATAAACTTAGAGAGGGGTTTGAGATGAGGGGTGTGTGTGTGTGTGTGTGTGTGTGTGTGTGTGTGTGTGTGTGAATATTTTGAATATACGTTGCTTGGAATCCTCAAGGATCTAATGAAATATTAGTTTAAAAGCCCAAACACGGATAGTGAAATGTCTCAGTAGGTAGGATTTCTGCAACATGACACACCAAGGAAGAAACAAACTGACAGGCAGACAGACACTTTTTTTCTTTTGGATGAAGTGTTTTGTAACCCCATATAATTTTTTTTCTAATTAAAACTATTTCAGAGTGGTCTATATAGTGTTATATAATATGTAAATTGTACTGTTATACATAAAATACAGTTATAAAATGTTCAAAGGAATATACATATTAAACAGTGTAGATATTAAAACAGTAGAGAGAATTGGCACTGACCCTTGAAGATACCCAGTGGAACAGAAAATGAGGCTTTGAAACAGTATTTTATAAACCCTATATCAGAGCAAAAGCCATTAAATCAGCAGACACTGCCACAGACTGAAGCTGTATTTAAAACCTACAGTTGTTTAGATGCTATTACCACCGTCTATTCCCAAATCTTCTTTTAGTTACATACAGGCTGAATTCTAGAGCACTTAAATTATTACGGTCTCACTGGCATTTACCTAACAAAGCTTGGCCCTAAAAGAGCATCATTTAAGTGTGTATTTGTGTTGAAGAAAAAAAACCCTGCAGAATCGAGTCTAAGATTATTAGCCTTTTGCTATTTTGGTACTTAGTTTCTAGTCCTTTCAGGCTTCTTTTGGGACTGTCATGGTTCTAGGTAAAGAAGACAAAGGTAAGCCTTCTTAAGGCAAATACATACACGTTGAAAATAATCATGCCGATATGCATGGAAACAACTTTGTTACGTTTCATTACTTTCAAGCCATATTCACTACAATATTTTGTTACTACCCAGCAAGTAGACAAATACAGAAAACTGATCAAACAGGCTTAAGATCAGAACAGTGCAATCCTCTTAAAATTTTGTTAATTGCACAGGTTCTTGGAATACTGTTTGGACTGTTTTCTGTGGGTTGGCTTACTGTCATTTGAGAGTCTTGTGAGCCACGTGGAGACAGTTCCCATTTGCACACCGTCTTTAAAAAGCTTAAACTTCCAGAGCATTGAGTCTCCACATTGGAGACTCTTGTTTTTATTCCTCAAACAAGGTAGCTTCAGAGTCAGCTAGAGGAACAATTAGAAGGTGGCTCGTTGGAGACTTTAGCGTTAGAGCATTATTTCTCAATTATTAGAATCACTTGCAGGAGTTGTGTTTTAAGTGCAAATTGGGGCAGGACCACCAGTCTTCATCTTGCAACAAGCTACTATTAGCAGATCATGACATACGGTGATGCTGAGAAATGAGGAGCATCCGCCTTCATCACATTTAGATTATGTTTATCATAGCCTCAAAATTCTCGCCAGATCAAGGTAGGCCTTATTTATCCTCATATCTACTCCTGCCTAACCTGCCTCGTTCTGGGCACTAAAGAGTCTTTTCTTCAGGGGAACCTGGATTTTGAAGCAGTGTGGAAGTTGGCATCCAACTGGCAAGTTCACTTTCTTTTCCTAAGGACAAAAATGTTTTCCTGAAAAGACACATTTTATTGCTTAATAATAAATTAAAACCAAAGTAACTAATCTCTAGAATGCCAATTTAAAGGACAGAGTATCCCTCAAGCCTGAGAACAGCTGCCAAAGTCATTGCTCCATAGATGGAAATCCAAAAGAGCTGAGGCAGCTTTTTACCGCAGATATTTAAGTGTTTTCTTCTTTCATGTAACTCATGTTCATTCAACTGCATTATGATGCTCTCAAAAATGCCAACATTGTCATTTTGGGATAGATTTGTAAACTAATTCTTGTGAAGGGATGAAATTAAGTGTCAGCCTCTAATGACATCAAGCATCCCCACCTAATATCTTCCTTTGTAGAAGAGGTTCTTATACTCCCTTGAAGATGGGAAGATAATGATGACAAGTTCTAAAGAGGATGGTGTGCAGTGGTTGGGGGTGGGGAGGTCATCTTGATTTGATTATGGCATTAAAATATGTGACCTGGGCTCCTGCAGTTCAGGTTCAGCCTTCTGCTCTGATATGACTTCCTAAACCTGGTGAGTAATTAATTCTGTTAGCTTTCTCTTGCTTCCATAACAAATTATTATGGTTTTTTTGACAGCTTACTCTGCATTAGTCCTGAATACATAAATGCATATTTCTAGGTCTGTATAATTTTACTTGTATGTACATGTTAAGGGTTGAGCATGTGGAGTTTATAACCACTTGTTGTAGGTTTACAATTTTTACCCAGCCTACTTGGGTTCTCCAATGCTTCTACCTCTCTTCCACCTGCTAACCAGAGGTAGGGAGGAAAAGGGTTGCTGGGTAAATGGAGGTGTAGACCTTTTTTAGAAACTTTTTTTTTTTTGGTTTGAGTACACTCTTCATTGTCTAGATACAAAGTACAGTCAAAAGGCCAACACCAAGCAGCAACATAAATCAGCTTGATTCTGAAGATCAGCGAAAGCCACAAGACTCATTTGCATTGTCCTGAGAAGTTCTCTTGGACGTTTCTCTCTGCAATGTTGTGTCAATGCACGAAGATCAATGAAGATATCAGCCTAAAAGGCGATGTCCGTGGGCTTCTATATACCTCATTTCCTCAGAGTCCACCCCCAGATGTTTTCAGCTGGCAAAAGACATGCCCCTCTCATGAGAGCTCAGAGAAAAATGCCCTCTCACAAGCCAGCCTCCTGCAAAACACCACGTGCCTTCTCACAAGACAGCTTCTAGCAAACCATGACATGACTCAACTGAGTCTTCAAAGAAAGTAGAAACTTCCACTTCAAATTTGTATGCTTTTCCTAAGGGAAGACAATTTCATCCCCTCTCAGCATCCCTTAGTTGCCTACAGTTGTTTTGTCTAGTGTTGAAACTTTATGAGCCTTCTCCCCATCCACTGTGGCATGTCTATTGATATCACCTGTGTCATGGTCATGTTTAGGCTTGCATGTTGATGAGGCTTCACGGGTGGAGATTCTGATATTTCTTTCAGACTCAATTTCAGAGCAAATTCGCTGTTCCTCTCTCTCTCTCTTTTTTAAAAAAATATTTATTTTTTTATAAATTACAGCTTATTCACTTTGTAACCCAACTATAGCCCCTTCCTTGTCTCCTTCCAATCTTCTCCACCCATCCCCTTCCCCCAGTCCACTGATAGGGGAAGAGGTCCTCCCTTTCCCTCTGACCCTACCTTATCAGGTCTCATCAGGAATGGATGCATTCTCCTCCTCTGTGGCCTGGTAAAGCTGCACTCCCTTCAGGGGGAGGTGATCAATGAGCAGGCCACTGACTTCATGTCAGAGACAGTCTCTGTTCCCATTGCTAGGAAACCCACTTGGACACTGAGCTGCCATGGGCTACCCCTGTGCAGGGGTTCTAGGTTATCTCCATGAATGGTCCCTGGTTGTAGTATCAGTCTCAGAAAATATCCCTGTGCCCAAATTTTTATTTATTATTATTATTTGCTCTCCTTGTAGAGATCCTGTCCCCTCCAGGTCTTTCTATCTCACCCTTCTTTCATAAGATTCTTTGCACTCTTCCCAAAGTTTGGCTATGAGTCTCAGCATCTGCTTTGACACCCTACAGGCAGTCTTTCAGAGGCCATCTGTGGTAGGCTCCTGTCTTGTTCCCTGTTTTCTCCCTCTTCCAGTGTCCATCCAATTTACCTTTCTGAATGAGGATTGATCATCTTACCAAAAGTCCTCCTTCTTGATTAGCTTCTTTTGGTGCACAGATCTTCTTTGGTGTACAGTATGATTATCCTATATTATATGTCTAATATCCATGTATAAGTGAGTATATACCACGTGTGTCTTTCTATTTCTGGGATGCCTCACTCAGGATGATCTTATTAAAAAATGGGGTACAGAGGAAAACAGAATTCTCAACAGAGGAATATCAAATGGAAGAGAAACTCTTAAAGAAATGCTTAACATCCTTAGCCATCAGGGGAAAGCAAATCAAAACAACCCTGAGCTTTCACCTTACACCCATCAGAATGTCTAAGGTCAAAAACTCAAGTGACAGTACAAGCCGAAAATGAATGTGGCAAAAGGGGAACCATCCTTCACTGCTAGTGAAGGAGAACATAAACTTGTACAAGCACATTGGAAATCAATTTGGCACTTTCTCAGACAATTAGCAATAGTGCTACCGCAACATCCAGCTATATATACCACTCCTAAGGATATATCCAGAAGATGATTAAGTATACAACAAGGAAAATTACACAACCATGCTTGTAGCAGCTTTATTTGTAATATCCAGAAGCTGGAAACAACCCAGATGTCCCTCAACTGAGGAATGGATACAGAATTTGTGGAACATTTACAGAATGGAATACTACTCAGCAATTAAAAATAAGGAAAGCATGAAATTTGCATGGAAATGGTGGGAACCAGAAAAGATCATCCTCTGTCTCTTAAAATCTTTTTGTCCTATTATGCAATGGTGGCTGAGCTTTAGATGAAGGAGTTCTGCTTTTAAAAGTATCAGATGGCTTCTCTGCATTCTTCAATCTTTTTTCCACTCTTCCACAAAACACCCTGAGCTTGGCCTATTGTTTGGCTATGGGTCTCTGTATTTGTTTCTATCACTTGCTGGATGAAGCCTCTCAGAGAGTTATTCTAGTCATCTGTCTGCAAGCATAGCAAAGTATCATTAATAGTGTCAGGGTTTGGCTCTCTCCCATGGCGCAGTTCTCAGGTTGGGCCATTCATTGGTTTGCCTTCCCCAAATATCTGTTCCATCTTTATCCCTACACTTCTTGTAGGCAAGACAAATTTTGGGTTAAAGGTTGAAGGTTTAGGGGTGGATTGTTGTCCCCCTCCCTCCTCTGGAAGTCCTACCTAGCTACAACTGGTGGCAACTTTAGGCTACAGACTCCCTGCTACTAGGGGTCTCAGCTAAGGTCACCCCCATAGATTCCCTGGAGCCTCCTCTGTCCCAGAGATCACCCCCACACACGGATTGTTGTTCTCTCTCCCAGTTCTTCCCCCACCACTGTTCCCACACCTGACTCCCAGCCTGCTACCCTTCCCACCCTGTCTTTCAGTTCCCTTCCTCTATCTACTTCTGATGTCTTTTTTATTTCCCATTCTTTGAGATTCAAGCAGTCTTCCTTGGGTCTTCCTTGTTACCTAGCTTCGTTGGGTCTCTGGATTGTAGCATGTTATCCTGTGATTTATGGCTAATATCCACTTAAAAGTGAGATCACACCATGTGTGTCTTTTTGGGTCCAGATTACCTTACTCAGGATGATATATTCTAATTCCATTTATTTGTATAAATATTGCATTATGCCTTTGATTTTAATGCTGAATAGTATTCCATTGTGTAAATGTACCACATTTTCGTTATCCATTTGTTAGTTGAGGGACATCTAGGTTGTTTCCTGTTTCTGGCTATTACAAATAAAGCTGCTACAAACATGGTTGAGCAAATGTCCTTGTTGTGTCCTTGAGCATCTTCTGGATATATGCCTAGGAATGGTATAGCTGGGTCTTGAGGAAGAACTATTCTTAGCTGTCTGAGAAAAAGCCAGATTGATTTCTAAAGTGGTTGTACAAGTTTACATTCCCACCAGTAATGAAGGAGGGTTCCCCTTTCTCCACACTGTCTCCAGCATGCATCATCCCTTGAGTTTTTGATCTTAGCTATTCTGATGGGTGTGAGGTGAAATCTCAGGGTTGTTTTGATTTGTATTTCACTGATGATTTAAGGATATTGAATATTTCCTTAATTGCTTCTCAGCTATTAGAGATTCCTCTGTTGAGAATTCTCTGTTTAGCTCTGTACCATATTGTTAACTGGCTTCTTATTTTGTTGGAGTTTAATTTGCTGAGTTCTTTATATATTTTGGATGTATATATTCAATGTAGGCTCAAGGAGAGAAAGCATGCCCTCCCTTATTTATGGGCAGGACTGGACACTGCATTATAAGACTAAGGTCTCAAGGCTTCTTGCCTGTGCACAGAGAGTATTCCCAGCTGCAGCTACTCACATTGTCTTTCTCATGTCCCTAATCTACATTTTTTTTCTTTCCTCAATTGGAGTCTCACTGTGAATGCCTGGAAGTCCTGGAACTCACTATGTGGATAGCCCAAGGTGACTACAGAGATCTGCCTGTTTCAGCATCTGGAGTGCTGGGATTAAAGGCAAGCTCATCTCTCTCTCTCTCTCTCTCTCTCTCTCTCTTTCTCTCTTTGCTTGATTTATTTTTATTTTTATTTTTTATTATTAGTTACATTTTATTAACTCTGTATCCCAGCTGTATCCCACTCCCTAATTCCCTCTTTCCAAGTCCTCTGATTGGGGAGGACCTCCTCCCCTTTCATCTGACCCTGTTTTATCAGGTATCTTCAGGACTGGCTGCAAAGTCCTCCTCTGTGGCCTAGCAGGACTGCTCCTCTCTTGGGGGGTGAGGAGTTCAAAGAGCCTGCCATTGAGTTCATGTCAGAAATAGTCCCTGTTCCCCTTACTATGGGAAACCAATTGTTTACTGAGCTGCCACCAGCTTCATCCAAGCAGAGGTTCTAGGTTATGTCCATACATGGTCCTTGATAGAGTGGCAGTCTCAGAAAAGATCCCTGTGCCCAGATATATTTGGTCCTTGTGGAGCTCCTATCCTTTCCATGTCAATGGTGGGATATAGAAAAGATCATTCTCAGTGAGGTATTCCAGAAGGAGAAAGACACAAGCTCACTCATATAGTCCTATATGACACTATACTCACTATACTATACTCACTCATATAGTCCTATAAGATATGATAAACATAATGAAATCTATACACCTAAAGAAGATAAACAAGAAAGAGGACCGGGGTAAGATGATCAATCCTCACTTAGAAAGACAAATGGGAGGTGCACTGGACTTAGGAGAAAACAAGTAACAGGACAGGAGCCTACTGCGGAGGGCCACTGAAAGACTCTACCTATCAGTGTATCAAAGCAGATAATAAGACTCATAACCAAACCTTCAGCAGAGTGCAGGGAATCATGCTCATTACTCTTGATCAGTGTTCTTACTCACACCTGTCAAGACTATCTTTCATGAAAAATAAGGTTTCTCAGCCCCAGGAATTAGCACACAAGCATTGAGGTGTGTGTGTGTGTGTGTGTGTGTGTGTGTGTGTGTGTGTGTGTATTGGGGGATAGCACAGTTATGTATTATCACAATGTCCAACACAGTCACCTTTGGAGATAATTATTCAACAGTGGTTATAAAGCAGAGCACCAGACACCTTGTCATGACAGTTGGAGTGAAAGTCTATAGCAGGATTCGGGTATGCACAGCCTTGTGGTTGTGTGTTTTGATGAGTTAAGAGATTTGTGTAAAATTATCAGCATGCTATCTATCTGTTAGCTTGAAATACTATGGGTGAGGATGGAATAATAAAACATGAAATTAAGACAAGGCCTTACTTTCAAAATGTGTCCAGATTTTTCTTTTTTTGAATGGGGTATCTCTATTGCGCCCATACTGGCTTTGAACAGATTGACCATCTTGCCTTAACCTTTCTTTT
>REGO01000589.1:997537-1022428 GCA_010120015.1 Rhombomys opimus | reverse complement strand
GCCCCCTCCAGTGCTCTAGTTCATTCCGTGTTACTTTCCGAGACCCGACCCAGGGCTGCCTAGTAGGGTCTGCAGAACCGTCTCTCTCGTGCTGTCTGCTGTCTTCCTCAGCTCTGAACTGCTGCCCTCAGAAATCCTTTACACTCATGTTTTAAACGAAATGACAGGAAGTGGCCACTGAAACACACATAACAAGTCTGACTAATTTTACTTATTTTAAGGTTTCTAATTCATGTATCCAAAAATTTCTCCTCAAAGTTTAATTAATCCTCGATTAAGGTTTTTAAAAACTCATTTTTAACCTAATACAAGATGCCTGTCAAGGCTTGCATGTCTCCCTGATTTCTAGAGGAATGGCCTCTGTCCTGAGCTCCAATCTGTTTCTGTCAGCTGTGCTGAGGTGTCTACCTGCTGACTGGCAGCTCCGAAGAGCTTCCCACAGGTCCAGACATTTGCCTGGCCCATTCTCTTGAGAAGCTCCCAGCTGAAGCTACTTTGCCAACACCCACACCACCCACAGCCTGTGTCTGCACTTTCAAATTCCCACAGGGAGCTGAGCTCTCTAGCCCCCGGGCTGTTTATGGGCATTGGTTTTTAGAAGACATGGGAGAAAGACAAGATCCCTGATCATTCTCATCTGGATGACAGTCAATTTGTGATTTCCCTATTATTTTGGAGGTAGAGGCTTAGTTTTTGCTTTTGTTTTTGTTTTTGGAATCGTTGCTTCCTACATACATACATACATACATACATTCATATATTTCAGTGGAGCCCACGTCAGCCTCTAAAGAGTTAAACCTTTTTGACTGTTTGACAGGCTGTGCTGGATCAGGTGGGCCAGTTTCACCTACAGGTGTCTTGGTTTGAGTTTGACTGAGAGGAAGGTGGAGGCTGGGTAACTCATTTTCTCTGGAGCCTAGTGAATGTTCTTTAAATTCTTTGTGGCCAGCCCAATCCAAGCAACTATAACCAAGACTTCCAACACTTGTGTTTTCCCTGTTATCTCTGGAGGGACCAGTCTGAATGGAACGGGTCCCATTCAGTTCAGGCAGCAGAATACTTGAGAGATTCGTCATTCTATTTTCTCTTAAGTTTGATTCTTCATTGCCTCACCTCTTGGTCTAACCTTAAGTCTTTGTCTTGGGGCAGAAGGCAGAGAAACAAAACGGTGTGTGCAACTCCTGTGGGGGGGTGTTGAGGCCACAGTTCCACATCAAGATCACGAGGTGTCTCCTACATTCTATACACCGTAAACAAGGCGAGTGCCCAGGAGACTGGTGAAACTGACTGCACGTGTGAGCTACTGGGGTGCAGACTTTGTCTTTTCCCACGTCCATGTGTTGGCAAGGGAGGGCTACAGCTCTTTCCTGGATGGGGCATCTATAAGAGTTTCTTTTCTGGCTTCCAGTTTCATTCAACAATTTCTCTCTCTCTCTCTCTCTCTCTCTCTCTCTCTCTCTCTCTCTTTCCATTTTTTGAAACCATTTTTTGAAACACAATTTCTCTGTCTAGCCGTGGCCATCCTGGAACTCACTGTGTAGACCAGGCTGGCCTCCAACTCAGAGATCCCTCTGCCTTTGCCTCCCAAGTGCTGAGATTTCAGGCATGCACCACCATACCCAGTTAATTCATATTTTTTTTCAAGTAAAACTCCAACTTTATTGAACCAAAGAATAGTTGGACTTTCAATTTTTCTCATCATGGTTTTTTTTATATGCCATCTGATCCATGGCAGTATTTACCAACACAAGATGTTTGTTTCTGTTGTTTGTATTTTATTTAAATTTTATATTCATAAATATACTTAAGTCAGTTAGTAGTATATGGCAATACATGGCATATACATTGCTTAAACTGGTACTAATGTGTAACAGCTCTACAGTAACTTGCAAGTTTGTGTACAAATTTGAGTTTTATGCGTTTTGTACATTTTATACATTACTGGGACCTAAAGTCAGTTACAGGTAGGTAAATACTTGTTTTCTACTTTCCAGCCAGAACAAAGATATGTGATGCAACATTTCCATTATGCAAGATTTTTTTTTTTTTTTTTTTTACATTTCAGAAATAATGTTGTATAATCCTATCTTAAACAAAATGACTGGAGTGCTAGGGAAGGCAAAGGTTTAATGACCATGTTTATTTAAATCAAACCCTCCAGTAAGAAATGGGGCATTTGCTGTCTTTACTTAGAAGGCTGTGTAAATAGTTATCTGTCAAGTTTTATGTGCAGTTCAACAACATTCCCTTACTGGAAACATGAACATTCAACATCACAGTTCCCATAAGGACTTAAAAGACTCAAAATTCTGCGTCTTCTCTGGCTTGCTTTTCTATGGATTCCACCCACGATTTATTAATGGTTCACTTCATCATCCCCGTGTCCATAAATTTTCTTTAGATCATTCATTAATCTCTCACTAGAATCTGCTTCACTGTCACTGAAAGGTTTTTCGTTCTCTTTGCAGTCTCTTCCCACCTGAGTTAAGTAGTCCCATTGTGTGCTTTCTGCTTTCTTTCCACAGAATGTAATAACTGTATCAGTCTTGGCTTTGTTTGAACTGCTTTCCACAGAGATGGGTTTCAAAAGATTGTTTACAATCATGGAGTAATTCTTGACATTGAGATTTTTTTTTTTCTTTAACTGAAGATCAAATGACCTCTCTGTGAAGTGTCCCCACCCATTTTCAGTGGGAACCAGATGAACTCCAGTTAAGGAATGTAGATTCTCACAAATTTCAGACTGATCCCATCCACAATGACTGATTTTTCACAGTGCATCCTGTGGTAGGATGAGCAACCACAGCAGCTGGCTTTTCATTGTCATGTTCTGGTTTCTCCTGGGACTTCTGCTGCATCTTGCTCTTTTATTTCCATCTCAGTCTTGGCCTTTTCACTTGTAAGAGTATCTTGCACTCTTCCTAGTGGACTTTTCCGGCAACGCTTTGATCTCTTTTAGGTCTTTCGGCAACGCCTCCAATGTGGAAGTCATGGTATGGCAGGACAGGTCCCAGGCCAGAGGTGCAGGGCAGCCCCACAGCAAAAACATGGACTAAGCCTAACTCATATTTCTTCATTACTACAAAATGAGGTGTTTCGTTTTGAACTTCTAATATATGTACAGGATGTACTTTGCTTAATCATGTAGTTTACAATGGTTGAGATGTCTTGGTAGGGACACCGCCATGGAGCCAACTCAGATGTTTGTCTGAGTTCTGTGTGGGTCTGGAGCAGGAGCGGATAACAGGGCCGGCATGCAGCCACCTGATGTCTAGAATGCTCATCAACTTGAAAGCAGAGCCAAACACTTAGCAGAGTGCTTACATGGTCACATGGTTTGGAATCTGAACACACCCCCTAAAAACCTATGATAGTCAGAAACTACCTCTGGGTTAGAGACCTGAGGGGACTGTATCCTTTCAGGGCCACACTGTGTCTGCTTACAGCCATGAAACTCTCTCCAAGATAGGAGGCCCATTTTAGAGCCTCATCATCAGTTTATGGCCAGGAAACCTCCTAATGTCGTTCTTCTGAAAGGTAGTTTGTCTTGGCTTTACTTTTCTATGAATTCTGGAATTTTCTAGCATTCTGTTCCTGCTGTGGCCAGGCCTTGGTGAGTTAACAGCCAGTCCTCAGAGGTACACTTCAGGGGTCAACTCCCATGGAACCCGTCTTATTCATACCCCTACTGACTTCCCTCAGACTCCCTCCTTCTCCCACCAGTGCTAGGAAGGCAGTGTGTGTGGCCTTTTACTATGTCGTGAGGACTGAGAGGACCCAGACAGAAAAGGAGTTGAGAACGTGTTAAGCTGAAGAAATGTGTGAAAAATGAGGAAAGAGCTTGATAGAGGCTACTGTGGCCAGGGAGGGAGAGAACAGAAAACAGGACTGTGGGCAGACCATGGGCCTGGAAGAAGAAACAGCCCTGTAAAGCCTGCTCATCCAGCCTTGTCCTCATGGAGAAGTTTCAGGGCTCCCTCTGGAGACAGAGGTTGGAGTTTCACTGCAAGTTACAGGCCAGGCAAAGCCTTTCAGGATGGTCACATAGGCTGGAGAGAAAAAAAAAACAAAAAACAAAAAACCAAGAAACTCTTTTATCCCAGCACTCAGAAAGCAGTGGCAGGCAGATCTCTGTGTTATAGTTAGCCTGGTCTTCAGAATGAATTGCCGGACATCCAGGGCTACACAGAAAAAACTTGTCTCAAAAAAACAAACAAACAAACAAACAAAAAACCACAACAACAAACCAAAACGCCAAGCTTGCAAGCAAATGCCAGTAATCCCAGCAGTCTGGGAGGCAGGTGGATCGCTGATTTCAGGGCTAGCCTGGTCTACAAAGTGAGTCCAGGACCACCAATGCTAGGAGCACAGGAGCCACATCCTCCCCATTGCCCATCCCCTGCATGCTCTCCCTACCTGTGGCACCCATGAGCAACCCCCAGGACAGCAGAAATGCATAGAGCAGACAAGGCATCAGGAAGCTGGTCCAGGTTTCTGATGTTGCTGCCGGGCGCTGTATTAGCTCCTGTGCAGTCAGACTAAGGAGGGACCAAAGAGGGAGCAACAGCAGCTTCATGCCTATTGTAGTGTTCCTGCTTCCTGAGCCTCAGCAGAGTCCATTGAGTGCACTCTCCCCTAGAAGAGTGGCAGAGGGCAGGAAAAGAGGAGTGGGGGAAGGTCAAAGAGATAGAGGCCATTAATTTAACAAAAAGGTGTGAGCTCTTTCCCCAATGGGTATCAAAACCTCTCAGAAGACTAAGCAAGGGTCCAGGCCCAAGAAAGAACACAGAGATCAGGGACAAAGAAACTCTGGGAGGAGAGTAGGCCCAGGTGAACGCAGGTCCATCCCAGCCTTTGTATTTCACCCAGAATGGCACAAAAGCAAGGATGGGACCTGGATGGTGTCCACAGGCCGAGCAGCCAGAATGAGCTTTATTAACATTAGGGTTCAGCTCTGTGTGCTGTTGCGGGTATCGGTGAAGTGTGATGCTTACGCACGGAGACGCCTGTTCCCGTTTGTCCCCTGGAGGGAAGTGACCATTCAGAAGTTCTTCTGAGTGGAGTCACAGCAGGATTAGTTGTAGGGGCACTTTACTCCAGCAACATGGCTTCTCTGGCTAAACTACAGACACAGCCTTAGCATACACTTTTAATCCCAAACATTGAAGGTAAATTTAGTTGGTAGAAGTTTGAAAGGGAGGGACAGACAAAGTGACATAATGAATCGGAGATCAGATACACCCAACTCTCACCAGAAGAGACAGGAAAGAGAGGCGATTTAAGAGAGAGCAGCACAGAAGAAGGGAGAAAGGAAAGAAGACAGTTTTACAGCGACAGGGTGAAGAAAGAATGAGCCAGAGAATGAGAAGAAGCCAGAAAGTAGAACATACTGCCAAAGTTAGTATGAGGCCTAGCAGAGAAATTCAGATGTAGGCAAAAGAGAGACAGACAGAGAGACAGGGAGACAGAGAGAGAGAGGAGAGAGAAAGAGGAGGCAATTTTACTGGGACAGTTTTACATACAGGTTGCAAAGAGAGAAAAAGCTAGACACGGATAAAGACAAAACAAGCCAAAGAACGAAATGAGAAGGAGCCAAAAGATCAGAACAGATTGCTAGAGTTAGTTTGAGGCTAAGCAGGACAATTGTGAGAAACAGAAAGAAGCCAGTTTGAATCAGTCAGCTTGCAGAGGAGTTTTGAGACTGTTTTGGCTGAGTTTAGCCAGCCAGCCAGAGTTCAAAAAGAACAAGAAAGAGTTTATTCACCAGTGAGTCTCAGAGGCTGAAAACAGTACAGATTAGATTAGACCAGATTAGATTAGGCTAGATTGTATAGAAGCTAGAAGCTTCTAGGACTAGGCCTAGGTTAGTAGACAGGGTCAGTAAGCCTCCAAGACGACATTTAAAAACAGGTGAAAAAAATTTAATTTTATAATTGGTCTTCACAGGAGTTTTACAATCATTTCACTTTTTGCTTGTTTTTCAAAATAGGGTTTCTCTGTGTAGCCTTGGCTGTCCTGGACTCTTTTTGTAGATCAGGCTGTCCTGGAATTCACAGAGATCTGCTTGCCTCTATCTGTCAGAGTGCTGGGGTTAAAGGTATGTGCCACCATGCCTTGCTCTCATTTCAGTTTTTATTTCAATTATTTTTTTATCTTTCTCTCTTTTATTTTAAAGATTTATTTATTATTCCTACAGTATTCTGCCTGCAGGACAGTAAAGTGCACCTGCTTTTGTTATAGATGGTTATGAGCCACTCTGTGGTTGTTGGGGATTGAACTCAGGACCTTTGAAAGAGCAGGCAGTTCTCTTAACCTCTGAGCCATCTCTCCAGGCCCCTGTTTGTCTCATTTAAGAACACAGTGAGTGAAAGTTAGTCATTAAGGACTAGACATTTAGATAAGTAACTCCATAGTAATATAAACAAATGAGACAAAGCCTGTGTTTTTGAGTGGCTGGGGATTCCCCACAGACATTGATTGTGGATCCCACATAGTGCAAAGATGACATACAAAATAAAAATAAACCAATCTTCAAAAAGAACCTTATACATTTTTGGTAGTTTAATATTCCCAGGGAAGAATATCATCTATCACAGCGACAGAAGTCACCTGTTTTTCCCTCTAGGGCTGAACTTGCATAGGCACATCTGCCTGCATAGCAGCAGTCAGACACTGCGGCATGGATTGTGAGCTCACCATTTATGACACGCTGCTGCTATGGTTATGTGACTCTCTAAATCCAGGCCACGGCGCTGAGTTCACTTTAGAGACTGCTCAGAGCAAGCACTGATCTAGCAGTCAGAGCTGTACATCGTTGGAATAGGACTATGATATGGGGAACTGCTGTTCAAACAGAGGTATGACTTTACTAGCTACTGAGTCTCGCCCCGTCTACCAGTCTGCGTAACAGTTTTCAAAATATCTTCTTGAAACATTTGCTTTTAATTATATTATATGCGATATAATGTTAGTTTATGCCGTAGCTTATGTATCTACTGCTTTTATAAAGTGTCTTACTTTTAAAACTTAATATGTATTTATCAATCTTTGTTTATTACCAGTTTTTGGTTTTGCTGTTTGATTTTTGAGAAAGTGTCTTACTTGTAGAATATGGAGATTGATGAAAAGGATCATAGAGATTATACATACATATATATATATATATATACATATATATATTCATATAAAATTTTGTGGAATTTTTTTTTGAGACAAGGTTTCTCTGAGTAGCTCTGGCTGTCCTGGAACTCTGTAGACCAGGCTGGCCTTGAACTCACAGAGATCCCCCTGCCTTTGCTTCCCAAGTGCTGAGATTAAAGGCATGTGCTACAACACCGAACTTTGATATTTACATTCAACAATAACCATACAATGTATGTATAAGAATTTTCATTTGAAAACTGTACAGAGATATAATGGTATTTATCTGCATGTAGACTTGTAGCTTTGAACAGGTCTGTTAATTCCTAATTGTCTTGGTTGTGTTGTGTGGTTTAGTTCTCCTGACCATGCTTTTAAAGCTTTGTCACAAGGGTGGGTTATGGGCTTCCTTATTATTTGTCCAATAGCAACATATAACGGCCCTCATATTATTGATATATTCATCATGAAATATGGTGGGTGTTCACAGGCTATTAAACATTTTAATACATAATGCTGATTGACTATAGGTTCTGGGTCTATCTCATCCAAACTCATACCTACTGACCACGGAAGTACATCTCTATAGAATACTGCTGGCCTTAATTTAGGAGTAAATTCTGAGTGTGCGCTCAAGCCAACCCAAGCATCATGTTTAAATTTTACGACTGTCCAAACAAGGGTCCAAGTGAAGTTAAAATGGCTGCTCACAGGCCAAGCAGACATATGTGATACAAGAACAATGGCCTAAGAATTTGGAATCTTTGGCTTTATTGAGTCTGTGTGACTCGTGATAAGCTGTGGGGTGGGTGGCAAGACACTGTGATTAAAGGTGTACATCAGTATGCCCAGTCCCATTTTTAATCACACATAATGTGTGCATGCACAAATAAGCAGGTGCTCCTAAAGGGCAGATGCCCCGGAACTACAGTGAGAGGCAGTTGCAAATCCACTGATGTGACCTGAGATTGCTTCCTCTGGACGAGCTGGAAGCATTCTTAAGCGCTGAGCCCCCCCTCCAGTCCCAACAGATTCTTTCGCAGTGCCTTAGGTTCCTGTTGCAGAGTAGGCCATTTCCCTCCAGGTCATTGCTTTTTCTCCTCTTTCCCATCAGTGGGTATGGCCCACCAGCAACACAGTCAGGGTCTCTGCATCTCCTACATGCACTAACTCTAGAGACCAAGTCTGCACAACTTTGTTCATATCAAACCAAAAACCCAAGGTAACTTGTGCTTTGACTTGACAATTATTTTGTTTTCCTAGTATCACCTCAGAAGGAGGAAGTATTACTGTCAGATAACCAGCAGTCAACACCAGTGATGGTGAAAGTAAGACACCCTTTCTTTTTTTCTAAGATAATTTCATGATCCCAAGGTTTTACTCAGTTAACACATTTGAAAAGCAAAAATTCATGTGTATACCATACAGTGTTTACTTGCAAAGAAGAGGGTATAAAAATGTTACCAATTCATCCCTGATTCAAGAAGGTCTAGAAAGCACCGGTGTCCCAGGGGCCCAGCAGTCATGTGGGGGCTTTCAGAGACTGAGATATCAACCAGGCATGATCTGCACCTAGGCCCCCTGCACACATGTAGCCGATGGGAGGCTTGGTCTTCAAATGGGGCATCTGGCGACTGAGGGATGGAGGATTATTTCTAACATGGACTCTATTGCCTGCTTTTTGATCACTTCCCCCTGGCAGGGCTGCCTTGCCTGGCCTCAAGAGGATAAAGATATTCTCAGTCCTGATGTGACTTGATGTGCTGGGGAAGGTTGATACAGGGGGGACAGGGGCTCCCCTTTTCTGGGGGAAAAGGAAGAGAAGAAAGGGGAAGGAGAGGGAGTAGGGAGGATTGGGAGGAGGGAATGGAGAGGGGGTACCCTCAGGATATAAAGTAAATAAACTAATATGAAATTTAAAAACAGGAAATGCCAACGCTGGGGTACACGTGTGATAGAGGGCAGTTTCTTTATTGCATTGGTTGATTTTTCACTCAAACATTGACATTATCTACAGAAAGTTTGTGTTTTTATGTGTCACCTCAGCTATCTTCTACAAGAGACTTCTATCCTTTTAGAATGTTTCCCCAAAGTTTATGTGACATGAAAATATTTTCAGTGGGATGGTATTGAGGGGCTGAGATCTTTCAAAGATGAGCCTCAGTGAAGATACTTGGAACATGGAGCCACCTTAGAAGGGATTAGCCTTTCAAGAGCAGATTGTTAAGAAAATCCTCTGCCATGTTATGACATAGCTTAAGGAACCCTCACTTAAGGCCTGATAGTGTTGCCTGACTTGGCCATTGAATCGGAGAACATGTAGATAGTAAACACTTAATTTCTTTACCAAGGACCCAGATCCAGGCTTTTGGGGATAGCAAGACATAATACACCAATAACGGAGTCTTTCTTTGGCTTGATACACTGGTTTTTTTCGTTGTTGTTTTGTTTTGTTTTGTTTTGTTTTGTTTTGTTTTGTTTTGTTTTGTTTTGTTTTGTTTGAGACAGGGCCTCACTGTGTAGCCTTGGCTGGGATGAAACTTATTATGTAGACCAGACTGGCCTCTTACTCATAGAGATCCCCCGACTCTGCCTCACAAGTGCTGGGATTTAAAGGTGTGTACTTCACACCCAGAATCTTAGCCACTCTTGCCCATCAGAGTCAGCAAAAGCCTGAGTGGGCAAAGCGAAGACCTAGGTAAACAAACTCAGTATGACCTGGACCTCAGATTGTTTCCTTTTCTCCAAACTGCAGATCCAGTCAAAGAAGAGGAGATGCAGTACGTATCCTGGAGTTCCTTCCTCCCTCCCTCCCTCCCTCCCTCCCTCTCTTCCTTCCTTCTTTCTTTTCTTTTCTTCTTTCTTTCTTTCTTTCCTTCTTCCTTTCCTTCTTTCTTTTCTTCTTTTTTGTTTGAGACAGGGTTTCTCTGTGTAGCCTTGGCTGTCCTGGACTCACTTTCTAGACCAGGTTGGCCTGGACTCACAGAGATCCACCTGCCTCCGCCTCCCTGAGTTCTGGGGTTACAGGTGTGCACCACCTCACCCAGCTCTGGAATAGCTTTCTAATGATACTCATTAGATAAAGTTGTGTAAATAGTATTTGTCTTGAATCTTTTTACCATGACCTCACCCTTCTGCTGGAAATGAAGACTAAGAGGTTTTATGGAAGAAAATCCATGTGCTTCTGTTTAGAGAACAGTTTCAGAAATTGACTCCAGGTAGCAAAATGTAGTAGAGCACAAAATGCCCATACTTCTGGATATGACTCATTCCAGTGAGAACGGGTGAAGTGCTCATTGGATCACATCACCACAAGAACACAGAATCACACCTTTCAGAGTTTACTAAGGGCTATTTACCAGATGGGTATTGATCTGTGTTCATCCATATATTTGGGAATATGCTAGAAAGGCAAGCTAGACTCAGTGACAAAATATTCTTCCTTTCACTGGAGTGAGTCTCAGAGTTGGCTGGTAAGTGTTTGTCTAGGGAGTCAAAGCATTCAGTAGATTTATGTAGTCATCAAGGAGGAATATCACTGGGTAACATTATCGCAGAAAAGCCTTCTGTACCAGGGGGTGTCTATACATGCAGGCCTTAGCTATGGAGTTTTGGTTAAGAGAAGGAGGTCAGTTGTTATAGTGTTTCTGCAGCTTGCCCAAAGCTCTGCCTGTTGTCTGTTGGGACTGCAGTAGAACTGCCTCTGATGGCACTGAGCTGTAATTTCAGCTCTTGGGAGGTTGAGGTGTGACAATGATAAGCTTAAGGCCATCCTTCTCTATGCACGGAGTTTATGAGCAGCCTAATTTAATGATCTCTTACTTTCTAAAATGGGGGCGGGGAAGAGTTAGGATTCTGACTATTGTCCTGGTACAGGTGGTCGGCGGAAGAGGAGTTCATAGAGATGTATGGGAGGCGGACAAAGGAGGAGGGAAGCTGTCAGTGCTGGTGCAAGCCACCTCTCCCCTTAGCCAGGCTAAGGGCAGACTGCCTAGTCATTTGCTATGGCCAGGGGACGATGAGAAGCAGCATGGAGAGGCACACATCATTAACCAACCAAAGAACCAGGCCCTTCTTCCTGCCAGTTCACATTGAAGGCATATCCAGGGTTGGCCATCTATTGGCAAGTTTCATCACACGACAGCTGGTTAAAATAACTTAGATACTATCCCGTCGTGGGGACATGCAGGCACCAGTCTCCTCCCAGTCTGGTGATCAGAAACACTCAAGAGAGAGATGACCAAGGAAAGATACAGTGGAGGAAGTCTGCCCTTTTGGACTAACCAGCATTCCTCAAATTTCTTAATATGGAGGCAACTCCTACTGGCAACTTCTACTTTTGAACAGGGATGAAAACATAGAGTGCTTCTCACTCAAGTTATTTCTGTCAGGGAATTTGTTCAGCGTGACATGAAAGTAAGTTATATGTACCCTCAGATGAAAAGGAAGAGGCAGACAGCCCCTTGTCTGCCCACCACAATTAAAAAGGTTACTATATGTTCTGCACGCAATGCATAGCACTGTGCTCAGGCAAAGCATGGGAAGTAGCAACAGTTGCTGGCCTGAAGCCATCCAAACGCCCATTTGTAGACGTACTCACTGCTACACCTCAAAGCTGAGCATTTGCTAGACATCTCAGAAGAGTTCTGAAGTGACCAGCCTTTTTCTAAAGACATTGTGGTTTTCGATATTCAGAATGTTTATAGGCAGGCCTTGTGAAATTTTTGGTGTCCTAATGCAAAGAACTGACAGTGGAGGATTGGACTGTGTTCATGTGGCTCTGAGGAGGTCTGGATGCTGGCCATCAGGCCCCATGTTCTCACACTCAGTTACATCACCCTGCTGTCATAGCCACCCATTTAAACCTTACTGCCACAGTCCATGTAACATAGCCACGTGGAAACCGAATCCCTAATCTTCCTGAATCCCTGTTCTGAGTTATAAAACTGTAACTGAAGGGAGTAATGAGAACCAATGTTTGTGCTCAGGACAATGATTAATTTCCTTCTGTTTTCCTGCCATGAAGCTGCCATGACTGTGTCTTTTATGACTTGTGTTCCCAGTGTCTGCCGTTTTGAGATTTCTTTGTAGGAAGAGGAACACCGAATCCCAAGAGAACACCACGGAAACGTCATCAAAAGAGACCGTAACATTGAGCAACACCTCTGAAGGTACTGTGTGAATCCAATAATCAGGATGAAGTATGAACAGCAGTTATAGGTCATATCATCTGGTATATGCAAAACTAGGCAGAGGTCTAGAAGAATTTTCAAATCTATTCATCTCTCAATTGGTAATTTGCCAGTAAAAATTCAATGCCAGAACTTTCAGATGAATTTAAAAGTGAAATTGGTTGTCACCAATGAGGAAAGGTCATGTTAATCTTGTGTGGGCCAACATGGCTTTATCTGTAGACAGGAGTAGGTCCTGCCACTCTCTACTGACCTTCCCCCCACCACCCCAGATATGAGTGGTTCAGATAACTGGATCTGAGGAGCCTTAAAGAGAATGTGGAGAGTGTCAAAAGCCTCAAGAATGAGGCTGAAACTTGAGTTAGTTAGCAGTCCTGGTCAGATGATGCATCTGGCCTTTTGAGTAGAGGACAAGGGACTCTGGAATAGACAAAGGAGAACAAGAAAATGTGTGTGGTGGTTCCTAGGATGACTCACGTTGCTTTTAAAGTTATGTATACGCCCCTGAATGCACCGTGTGCATTCTCCTTGGCCCTCACGTCCGCCTGAGCAGAGCCTGGCTTTTAACTTGAAAAGACGTATTAGCACCCCTGAGACTCTAGTTACTGTCCTTCACAGAAGCATGAGTTTTAGATTCCCAGAAATACCCTGGAACAATGCAAACCACCTCCACGGCATCCATTTCACATGATGTTTACGGAACATTTGGCCGGCATGTATCCATCCACAAAGGAAACTACAGGACAGATATTACAGGCCATTGTTTACATGTTACTCTGAGGGAAAGGACACCTTCCTTTTAGTTATTATTATTGTTTTGGTTTGTTTGGTTTTTTTTTTTTTTTCAAGACAGGGTTTCTCTTTGTAGTCTTAGCTGTCCTGGACTTTGTAGACTAGGCTAGCCTTGAACTCAGAGATCTGCCTGCCTCTGCCTCCCAGAGTGCTGGGATTACAGGCTTGTGCAACCACACCTGGCATACAGGACCCCTTTCTTAAGAGATTGTGAAGTCTTTAAACAGAAAAGAACTTAATAGATAAACACCTGTCAGATGCAGTAGTGAAAACACTCTTAGATAGAGGCATCTCAGTCTGGCTCCCATACAGCTGCCTTAAAGATTTTCCTTTCCATGACCTGACTGGCCCCTTTGTAATTCAGCCATGAACCTAAACAGTGGTGAATAGTACCAGGTCAGGCTAAAACAACACAAAGTCCCGTTGCTTTCTGTGTCAGACATGCCTCGGCTAATTCCAGAGTCCTGTTGTACCTAAAATGTCCTGCAGAGGGCAGAACCGATGGCGGTTTATTTTCTCATTTTCAGCGATATCCCATCATACAACACGGTCCTTTGAGTATTGCTGGACCGTGATCTATAAGCGAGTATCCTTGAGAGTTTGTACTAGAGACGACGTGGCATGAACTGTAACTCAGATCGGCTCTGGGTTTTAGCTCATCACATACATAGGCTTAAAGTGATTGTCATGAGTGATGGGGCACTGCTGGCATCTGGATGACAACTGTCCATTGCTCCTTCATGATCCTCATTGGACCTATGCTTTCACTGAGGAAACGCCACCAGTTACACAGTCTAGGCATCAGTTACACACGCACCCCAGCCTGTGGTGTGAGCTAAGCGCTGCTCTCCGAGAAGATCACGGCATCCATGATTCTCTCTCGCTCTGTTTCTCCCTAGGTTCTCAGGAAAGTCACCTTATAAAAGACATTTTTATTAGAGAAGAGTCATTTTTAGCCTGTGAAGAGGTAAGACCAGCTTTCACTGTGTGGAGTAGAAATCCTGCTCTCTTTTTGCTGTTTTTTGATTGAGTTTGACTATGCAAACATTCATTGTAGGTACTTGAGTCTGTTTTCTTGAGTGGGGGAAGAACAGATCCTTAGCAACTGGTACCTTAAGGAAAAGGGCATTTGCAAAGGGCAGCATAAGGAGTACCAAGGGTATGGTAGTGCTCCTCCTCCTTGTAAACAGTATGTCCACCTAGGATTCAGCATGATGTCGTTGATGACCTAAAAAGAAATATATCCTCCAGAGAAAGATCACGGATTTTTAGAGTGAAGTATCTCATCCTTGTTTCATGAGCCTTTTCATGAGCCAGGGTTGCTCCTATCCAGTGCTGAGGAAGAGATGTCACTAGGTTTGATGACACAGCCTTCCTAATGTCTCTGTTTCTGTGATTGCAGGAGCCCTGGGAGGAATACCAAAGTTGTGAGTATGCAGAATTCCTGGGTGGGGGAAATACAGATGCGGAGCTAGGTGCACCACCGTTCCTAGGCCTGTGAAGGGACTCTTAATTGTATGCTCCTGGAGGAGAACAAAACTGATTGTTTTGTAAAGCTGTAAAGCCGGAATTGTATTCACTCTGGGTTTACTTAAGCATGTGTACTTGAAGAATACTGGGGTCTTGCGCCTCTCTATGATTCGCAATTCTGGATGGATGTGTGATGCAGTGTGAGGTTACGTGTTTTCTTGGGGGATGTTCATACCTGTTCAGCAGTTACTCTCAACCGCTTTCTCAAATGCCCTTTCCAATGCCCCCTCAAACATACTTTTCATGAACTTCACATATTTCAACTCATCCAGTGTGAACTTCATATGTTCCTGGGAGCTGTTACTCATTGCCCATGTTCCTGGAACAAAAGGAAGATGCCAAGTTCATAAATTTGTATGACAAAGGTGAAAATCATGAATGCATGCATGTGGGCCAATGCTCTTACTTTCAGATTCTGAAATGAATTTATGACACAGTTGTAGAGCAGTCACCTTAGGGCAGAGGGCTTACAATTACTGAGAAGTAGCCCAGCCTGAAGATGATCAGTGAAAACCGTCCATTGAAAGTAGCCTCTACTGCTAAACACGGTGGTGTATGTCTTTAATCTGAGCAGAGACATAGGCAGACAGTGCTCTGTGAGTTCAAGGCCAGCCTGGTCAACATAGTGAGTTCCAGGACAGCCAAAACTATGCATGTAAAGACCATGTCTCAGAACAAAAGTTCGCTCCTTGCGTTATTGTGACTTTGTGGAAATCTCTTCTTACAGCTGTGATCCCTGGGACAGTAGAAACTTTGTATTTGGTCTTTTGTTTGTTTGCTTGTTCTGAGACATGGTCTTTCTACACAGCCTTGATTGTTCAGGAACTCACTATGTAGACCAGGCTAGCCTCGAACTTATGGAGCTCTGTCTGCCTCTGCCTTTGCTGCAATTAAATGTGTGGTGGAACTAAATCATGCTGCTCCCTTATCTCATCTGCCTGTGATTCCATTAATCAATAGTCTGGTTATTTCATGTGTTCCAAGATGGGAGGAAACCATTTTAATAATATAGAGAATCTATTTTGACTGCTGAAGATTCATAGAGAGTGAACATAAGTCACAAGCAAAAATTTGTGAAAACTTAAAAATTTATTTTATATAGAAATTGAAAATAAAAATATTACTTACCAAGAAAAAAATGACTTTAAACAGTAAACATTTTTTTCCTCTACCTAATATCCTATCTGAATGTGTCCTCATACCAAAGATAATGTGAGTATCACCATGACTATTTTTTCTGCAAACAGTGTGCTGGGTTGGGGCTCCTAGCTTACCAATGCCTGTGCATTGGTCTGTCAGCTTGACCTCTGTGAACGAAGCCCAGTCTCAAGGTCAACACCTTCAGTAAGAGTAATAGAGAAACCTCTGATGTGCCTAAGCACACAGAAACGACAGAGTGTGCCAAACCGTGGTCCAAGAACAAGAGACAGTAGAAACAGCTGGGCACGACTGCACAGTTGTCTTCTAATGCTGACAAAGCTGTACCTGGTGACCCTGAGGACAAATGCGCTGCTAAGAGTACTGTCATGTGTCTGCTTGAACACTCTATTTCATCCACAGAAACTAGCTATCGAGTTGGAAACCTTTTAAACGGCGGCATTCCAGCGTGAACAGTGTGTGCACTGATGTGGTTTGGAAATGGGAGGGTGCTGGAAATTTAGACTTGTTTCAACACGTAGGGAGAATGGCAGGATGCCTTCCTGCAACTGGGTGCAGTTTGTAGCATTTTCACCTTGAGGGTTCATTGTGAGTAACATATAGCTGGCTGGGCCTCAGTGGAGGCCTGAGAATGGCCTTGAATCTGATTCAACTGCCTCCACCACCCAAGTGCTAGAATTAGAGGCACTAGTTCCACTTGATCATTTTGTGTTGTTTTCAAGGCCTTTAGCTACAAGGCCATGGCTTCTATCTCTCCTCATCTTCCAGTCTCTCTCCTTTGCCCGTCTTTCTTTCTTTCTTTCTTTCTTTCTTTCTTTCTTTCTTTCTTTCTTTCTTTCTTTCTTTCTTTCTTTCTTTCTTTCTTTCTTCTTTCCAGAGTGCTGGCACAGCAGCCTAATTCACACTTCCATCCACTCACGAACACATCAAGAAGACTCCCTGGCAGCCAGATGTAATGGTGTCTGTCTTTAATCCCAGTACTCGGGGGGGGGCAGAGGCAGGCAGATCTCTGAGTTTGAGATGAGCCTGGCCTAGAGAGTGAGTTCCAGGACGGTCAGGTTTGTCTTAGAAAACAAACAAAACAAACAAACAAAAGAGAGGGTTTCGTTATTGGGTCACGAGCATCAGTTTCCAACATACTGACAGTTCCTCTGCTTCCTCCTAGATTTCCCAGATGGCGTTCCCCTGAAAGAATCTTGCAGCGTAAGAATGTCTTTCTGTGTCTTCTCTAGAAACACAGCTCTATTTTCAGTCAATGTGGATTTTATTCTTTGAAAGGCTGTTTCCTTGGTGGGTGGGCTACTCCTGCTGCTGCATCATGGCTGTCTACTAAAACTGGCAGCATGACATCCACTCTAAGCAAATCAGAGAAACATTTTCCTCAGAATTATTTTTCTTCCAATCCTGCAGCTTGTGTTCTTGTAAGTGCAAATGGACTTGGGCATACATTCGTCAGGAGACGTGCCTCCCTTTTCCCCTGGCTTTCTCTGTGACAGTCTGAGTCTAGGTGACCAGTGAGTGAAGCCACTGATCTATTTGCTTTTCCTAAATCATCAAGAGGAAGCTAGACCCGTGAGGTGAACAATATGGCCTGATGCTCACGATTTTTTTTTTCTTTAACCTTTGCAGGAAAATATCAACAGCTGGGGCAGCTGTAAGTATCTGAAATCCCTCACCTGTGGAGGACATAGCCTCTCCTTTAGCTCTGAGAGCCTGACCCAGGGTCCCCGTGGGGAAGGAGAGTGGGGGATTCTGTGAGAGGAAAGGACCCTGCTTGAGAAGTTTGGTGGGAATTTGAAGACCCCAGCGAGCCCCTGCAGCTTCGGCTGGTGTGGGCAGGAACAGGTGAGCCACTTTCTTCTGCTTTCCTTCCAGGCGTCGCCCAAGCTGGTGACTGGGAAATCATCAGCATAGACAGTGATGAGGAAGTTCCGGGTAAGTAGAGCATCATCCCCGCAGTAGACATTGGCAGAGGATCCCAGCCACACTCGGGCCACCCTTCTTCCTGAGTGGATGAAAGACTAGGAAAGGTCTCTGTGGGGACGGGGTGTGGACGCACTTCTTTCAGTAGCGTAATGACGGCCAGCAGTGCTGCCTGCGGCCTTGAGCGGCTTTGCTTCTGGCTGCCATCTGAAGATGACGTTGCCAAAACCCCCACTTCTTCCTGCCTCTGCCATTGCCTTGGAACAAGCCTTTTGTCCTTTGGTTATGAGTAGTCATAACTCTCCTTGGAATGGTGCCCGTGAAGTGTTGTGCTCATTTGGGGTTCTTGACTCAGTATGGATCACCTACAGGGCACAGTTCTTTATGGCACCAACACAAGCCTGGAGGCGCAGTTCTTACGGCAGATCCTCATGCACGCTCTCTTTTTCATGGGCCTCTCTTCCCTCCTTCGTCCCCCTTGGGAAGGTAACCCCAGGGTGGATGATGAACTGGCTGTTCAGTTGGGCCCTTGCAGGAGATTGCATGTCTCATGAAATCTATGAACCAAAGGAAAGATGCAGTTGATCTGGTGTGATGCCACGTGGCATCGCACGCCATAGGCAGGAGTGGGGGCAGGGGGAAGGGCCACTATCTCTATTGACTTTCTTGCAGAAGTGAAGCAAGCGGAGGAATGGGATCTAGAAAGCCTAACAAGTACTGAGAATCTTGGTAGGTAATTGTGTTCCAAGGTTGGTTTGTCAGATTGTACCTTCTCCTTGGGACACGCTCAGTGGGTAGGTAAGGACAGGGGCAGAAAATAGATATTTGACTGTCAGCTCATTTGCATCCTGTGTTTCTAACCCTGGGCTGACTTGCAGGGTTCATGAGGGAAGGGAGGGTAGAAGCCCAAGGTCTATCTTGTAGCCTATAGGATCTAGTGTATGAGGAGGTACCTGGACTCTTAGGCTCAGCTTTGGTCCTGCCTCAGACACTCTCGGTTTAAAGCAGAGAGTACGTTTGGCAGTTCTTAAACAAAACAAAACAAAACAAAACAAAACACTTTCCATGTTCTTAAGCCTAAGGGCACAGGCATGTTGGGTATTCTCCTATGCTCTGTCTCATGTTGGTCTAACACCCGTGTCTGAACTCTGCTTTCTTGATTTGTCTCATTGTATCACCATTTCAGGTCTGCACATGGTCTGTGTGTCCTCTGACTGTTCTGGGACTCCCTGTGTTACAGGATGGTTCAGACATGTCTCACCTTCGGGGGACACGTTAGTTTATAATCGGAGAAGTCTGTTTCTTCCAAATGTCTTTTCCCTGGAGCATTTCAGAGGACAAGGGCCCGAGCTTACCAAAGTGTGTCTCCTCTCTTGAGTTCACTCGCTGTGCAGCTAAGTTTAGGCCTACTGTTCCAGGGCCATATTTGTAGATATAACACATTGAGATTACCCTCTGTTAACTTGGGGGCTTTTGCTTTTTTGAGGAGGGTGTCCCACAGAGACCCAGGAACCATCTACACCCCAACACAACTCCAATCATGCTTCTCCTGACCACCCCTTACCCCGAAGCTTCTCCACCCTGTTTCTCCTGCTCCTCACCCTATCTGTTGGCTCTGTGTAGTCTACGGAGGGTTAGAGATCTCATGCCCTGCTAAGCTGCTCTTGAGCTTGAATCATGAGCCAGACTATCCAAAGGAGTTTACCTAAAGTGATTCCCCAGCCTCAGTCCTGAGTGTCCTAGGTATCCTCATATGCAGCAATTTTATGTACCTCCCTGTGAGTTATCACCTTCCCCATGAAAAATTTCCCCACTTTCTCTATCGCAAGCCTTATCATACAGACACAACATGGAAGATAATGATAATCAGTATTATCCTTAGAGACGATAGAGACAAAAACAAACAAAAAACAAAAAAACAAAAAAACAGTTGAGTCTTCATTATTCGTGTAATTCAGTCCTTTTTCTTGAGAAACAGATGAAAGGCTGTTGCTGGTGGGTAGCTGAGGGGCGAGGAGCCGTGAACACAAAGAGCTTAGTGACCAGAGTCAGTTAGATGTCCTCTGCCTAGGGTGAGACACGTGATAGATAAAGAACAAACAAAACAATCAAATACTACTGAAAAAGTTTCCCAAACCTTGATGATAGCAAGGAGAAAGTGAGAAGGAGTCACTTACCTAGATGGCCAACTTGGTCCTTTCAAGAAGTAGCCAACACTGCAACATATTTAAACAAAAGCACCTCTCTAACTTGACTCTTTTCCCCACTTCTGCCCTAGTTCTGAGTACTATATACGAAGCCCCTGATTTAGAGTCATGCTTATGTGAAGAGCTCTTAAAAAGGTGAGTAGAGATAGTACCAAGGGAAATAATAGAAGGGTTTACTGGGGGCTTACCCATGCAGAGGATGAGTCCATGGCCATCACAGCAGAAAGCATGGCAGGAAGTAGGCAGACACAGCACTAGAACAGGAGCTGAGAACTCATATCATGACCAGAAAACAGGAAACAGAGAGAGCTAACTGGGAACAACCTAGTCTTTTGGAACCTCAAAGCCTGCCCCAGTGACACACCTTCTCGAATAAAGCCACGCCTCCTAATCCTTTTCAAATAGTTCCACCAACTGGACACCAAGTATTCAAATATATGAGCCTATAGGGGCCATTCTCATTCAAACCACCACATTCACCGCCCTTGGCTTTGTCAAAAAGTCACCCTTCTTTTGAGTATTGACTGACCCCAAATTATTAGCCTTCCCCATTTGTATTTCTGAGAACTAAGTCACCTGTGAGGCCTCATCCATACTCATCCCTCTAGGACTACCAACTCTAGCTCCAGCAAATGAATCAAGAGGAGCTAAGAGGCTCTGATGGCCGCAGACCAGCCCATAGTATGGTGAGTACTCTGTTTCTGGGAAGTTGTAGTCCCATCTTCACCTCTGTGGTGACTGGGAGCCCTTGTCATCATCTGTGACCCTCCCTAATGACCAGAGCTTGCTTGGGAGGCTCCGGCCCCACCCATTGCCCCAACACAGACTAGGTACCTACCAAAGCTCCTGCTTAGCCAATAACCCCAGTAAGGGCTCTGCATGCTGAGGCTAGGTCATAGACCCATAGTCTATCTCACTAATGTGGTCAGCATGCCCATGAAGCTTTCTTCCTTCCCAAATGGACAGGCAAAGCCTGCATACAAATGAAGCCATGGTCCTGGCTTTGCTTAGTCTATGACACAAGCATGCTCTGGCTCCTCCTTCAACCTGATGGAGACCCTACTCCATGTGGTTCCAGTACAACCCACTTACAAGGGTTAGGGATGCCTAACCACAATTTTCAGTTATACAGTTATATATTGTCTTGGTGAGCATGGGTATATTCTACTGGAGAGACTCCATCACCTATTGCCTCAGCAAACTCTTCATAGCCAGGGAGGCTCTTGCCTGAGGCCCTAGTGAGTACTCCAGCCAAGAAAGTTACAATCCTCTCTCCTTCCTCCAGTGGAGACTGGGGGCCAGAGTGCCTCATCCCTGCCCATCACTTTGAGAAGGCAGCAGACATCAGGGACAGTGAGCAAAGCCCAAATCTAAAAACCATGGACATAAAAGAATATTGAAGAATTTTTTTCTAAAAGCACAGAAATGTTTCCAGTGAAATTATTGCAGAAAAAAAAAATCCCTAAATGAGGGAAAGTGACATTAATCTAGATGTTAAAAGCCATTGCCATTTAGAACACCAACTAGATGAGAGCAGTAGTAAATCGTCATTGGTTCAGTGGATAAAAGCACTTCCTACCCAAACCAGACAACCTCAATCTGATCCCTAGAACATACAGTGCAAAGACAATACATACTCCTAAATGTTGTTTTCGGTTTTGTTTGTTTGTTTTGAGACAGCGTTTTTCTGTGTGTCCCTGGCTGTCTGGAGCTTGATCTGTAGACGGAGATCTGCCTGCTTTTGCCTCCCCAGTATTGAGATTAAAGGCATGCACCACCATCACCTGGTCCCAAAAGTTGTGCTCTGATCTTGACATACCCATGGCATGCATATAGCCACCCACACACACATATATGCACAGAATTTTACATGCACACACACACACACACACACACACACACACACACACACCTATACCTCAGGAAAGTCTTTTAGTAAATTTCAATATTCCTTCATGATAAATATTCTGAAGAAACTTGATAGAGAGGGATAGAAGAGAAGAAGGCCCAATACTAGGAGCATTACCTGCTCTTCTAGAGGACAGGGATCAACTCTCGGAACGTTACATAATGACAGGCCTTCTCTAACTCCAGTCCAAGGGATCTAGTACAGTGCACATACATGGTTGGACAGGCACACAAAGGCAAAACACCCATACATATACAACAAAACAGAAGCTGGGGCTGTGGTGGCTCACGCCTTTAGTCCCAGCACTTGGGAGGCAGAGGCAGGTGGATCTCTGTGAGTTTGAGGCCAGCCTGGTCTACAAAGCAAATTCCAGGACAGCTGGAACTGTTACACAGAGAAATCCTGTCTTGAAAAAAAAAAAAGAAAGGGAAGGAAGAAAAAGGAAAAAAGAAAGAAAAAAAAAACTTGGTAGAAGACACACATCTCAATATAATGAAGGCTCTATGTAACAGCCTATAACCAGCATTATATTCTATTAGGGAAAACTCTAAGACTTTCCACTGAAGTCAAGAAAAGGAAAGTGTCTATTCATCTTCAGTACAGTGCTGGAAGTCTTAGACCAATAACACAAAATGTAAACAAAAGGCCTATCTATCACCATACCTGATTTCAAGTGATACTATAGTGCCACAGTGAGCCAGCACAGAGCTGGCACGAAAACAGGGATGGAGATGGACGGTAGAGACTAGCAGATGGGCACATCCATCTGATTCTTGACAGACATGCCAAAAAATACCCATTGGAGAAAAAGAGCCTTTTTCACAAATGGTGCTGGGAAAACTGGATTTCTACAAATTGAAGGATAAAACTTATCTCTCTCTCTTTCTCTCTCTCACTGCTCATAAAAGTAAACTGCAAATGGTTAAAAGTCTGAGACTCCTAGAGGGAAAAGTAGGGGAAAAAACGTTTAAGACATGCATCATCATATAGGTAAGGACTTTCTGAGCTCATGAAAGTGAGAAGCCAGGCAGTGGTGGTATAGGCCTTTAACCCTACTAGTTGGGAGGCATAGGCAAGCAGGTCTCTGTGGGTTCAAGGCCAGCCTAATCCATAAGGCTAGTTCCAAGACAGCCAAGGCTACACAAAGAAACCCATGTTTGTCTAACAATGGGGAGATACTAAATTCATGAAGTTAAGGTTATAGGTACTCAGAAATAACACTCGGATCTCAGAAATGTGCCCAGAATTCTTGGGAAGAATGCATTCATGTCTGTGCATGTGGAGAGCCGAGGTTCAGACGCCATTACAAGATGGTGCCGGCATCTGGTCTCTGTACTGGTAACAAGCTTTGGGGCACATGTGCTGGATGCAAAAGCACGCCAAGCTGCTGGCCGACCCCGGGCCTTCAGACAGGTAATGAGTAAGCAGCCAATCAGGGTATGACACGTCACTCACGTCACTTAGGTGCGATCAGGGCTTATTTAAACAGCACCACTTTGGGGCCTGGGGTCTTCCTCCTTCCATCGCTTGATGATAATAAAGCCTGCTGCAGAAGGATCCTGTTGTCCATGTGCGTTCTTTCTGGCAAGACGATTACGCAGGTCGCAACATCTGGTGCCGAAACCCGGGACGCCGGGAGCCTGCCATTGCCGGCACCGAGGAGACCCCCCGTTCGCGGGGAGGACTCAGAACTGCAGCATTTGGGTGAGCTTTGAGAGGCATGTTTGGTCTTGACTTATCTCATCTTTCACCCCAGCCAGCTGGAGCTCTTATTGCCTTCCCTGTTGTGATTGTTGCCTTTGTCCTCTTTCTTTTGGCTATTAAGGCTGGTCAGGGAGTGTTGGAGGAGATACAAGACAGCATGTCAGAAACAGAACGTGATAAAAGATTAGGGGCCCCAATGGGTAAAAATAGAGACGTCTCTAAGAAAAAAGGCCCTTCTGTGGGCGTTAAAGCCGCAGAAGTGAAAGATAAGGGAAAGGACGCCCTGGGAGAGAAACATGATAAGGAGAAGGAAAAATCTAAAAAGGAGCCCCTCTATCTGATAAAAAAAAAAACTAGAGGCTTTAAAAATTGACAATTCTGAGTCGGAGGAGTTAAGTCCCTCTAAGGAGTCAGACTTAGAGGAGGAAGCAGCCCGATATGAGGAAGAACGATACCGCCCGGGTGAGCGGCCATTACTGTTGTATCGGAAGCAGAGTGGTATAAGGAACAGGAAGTGCACACCTTCTCAGCCGGCCGCTCCCGTTGTACCTAGTGCTTCTCCACCCTACACCGGGAGGCACTGTCCTGATTCCTTCTTTTCAACAAAAGATAGACACAAAATTTTTCAGACTTTTCCAGTATTTGAAGATGTGGAGGGAGGCCATGTCCACGTGCCTATAGATTACCCTCTAGTCAAAGAACTGGCAGAGTCAGTTAATAAGTACGGGGTGGATGCTAATTTTACAATTATGCAGCTCGAGAGGCTAGGGATGGACTGGTAGTCTATACAGATGGGTCAAAAACAGGAGTGGGAGCTTATGTGGTTAATAACAAAGTTGTTTCTAAGCAATATCATGAGACCTCGCCTCAAATTGTGGAATGTTTAGTAGTGCTAAAAGTTTTGGAAAACTTTCCAGGTCCCTTAAATATTGTTTCTGATTCTAGTTATGTGGTAAATGCAACCAAAATCTTAGAGGCTGCTGGATTGATTAAAGCATCTAGCAAGCTAGCAAAAATTTTTCAAAGGATTCAGTTTGCCTTAATTACCAGAAGATCCCCTGTTTTTATTACACATATTAGAGCCCATTCCGGTCTGCCTGGGCCTATGTCTCATGGGAATGACCTGGCAGATCGAGCCACAAAGATGATTGCATTTGCCCTCCTTTCAAATTTAGAATCGGCTAAGGAGTTTCATAAAAAATTTCATGTTACAGCTGAGACATTGCGTCATTGATTTAACATAACTAGAAAGGAAGCTAGAGATATTGTTACCCAATGTCAAAATTGTTGTCAGTTTTTACCTGTGCCTCATGTTGGGATTAATCCCAGAGGAATC